>JABEVS010000023.1:0-87107 GCA_018290735.1 Coelastrella sp. MACC-549 | reverse complement strand
GTAGAGATGCAGTGGTTGGTGTGGACGACGGGTTTATGAGTCGGGGTAGTTGATGTCTCATGAGGGGGGGGGGGAGGAGTCTAGGGGAGACTAGGAGTGAAACAAAACAGATTTTATTCCACATAATACGCAGCAGCAGTGCAGTGCACAAGGAAAGTGGTAAAATATCCAGTATGCCTGTGCCATACATCACGTGCGGTACAACTGCCAGTGTATACAGCGCAAATGCTGTAGAGCAGGCTGACCTATATATAGGCCTGCCTAGCTAGGCTATAGGCTGATCCATTAGCCCCACAATGTAGTGCATGGCATGTGATGGCACATACAATGCTACTCAGATGGAGTGCTAATATCGCCATGAACAAACGTGATTGTTGATGAAGGATAATTGATAAACAGATCTGATCAGGCCAATCATGATGTTGATTGGTTTCAACCTTGGACCCAGCTGCAAAGACCCAGTTGCAACACCAGAAGGACAGATGAAGCCTTTGGCAACTAGGTGATAAGTACTCATCAAGCATGCACACCCGAAAACCAATTCAGCAGGGCAGCTGCGGTCTCCTTGTAAGCGTCAGTAGAAAAGGAGTGCGCTCCAGGCATCACCCTCATGCGAGTGTTGTTGCTCAGTGTTCTCATGTATGTAACATACAAATTGGGATACACACACTTCTTGTCATCACATGCTATGATCTCGTTCTGGCAAGTAACATTGTTTGGCAAATCAAACACATCACAGCCCTCAGGGATGCCTGGCTGCAGGGTCTTCTCTGCCGGCAGCAGCAGTGCCGGCTTGGGGCTGATGTCAGGCCATGCTGTCCCGTGCCACAAGTTCTGCACTCGTCCATTGGACAGGTTGTAAGCCAAGTCTGACAAAACATCTGAGTTGTCTGTTATACCCTTGATAGCCCTGGAAATGGCCACCCACTGAGCCTGCCATTCCTTGTTATTACCTGCACAAGGGCAGCGATATGTGGGAATTGATTCACAGCACATCTAGCCGCACCCAACATCAGGTGTATTCTGTACATGTTGAAGGTCAGTGCATCTCAAGCTTTGAGTTGCACACGCCAACAAGGCCATGCCATGCCGCAGTGGCAGCCACTCATGCAAACACCCCCCCTGCTTTTACACTATGCAGGTGTGCATCAGACAGCCCGGCTTAGTCGGACCATCCAATGGTAAATAGTTCACTGCCATTACCCACCGTATGCTGCGTTGCTTGCGTCTTTGTAAGGGTAATCACCATAGTTCATTGTAATGAAGCGGGCCCAGCCGAATGGTGTAATTGCACGGACTGCATCCGTCAATGATTGGAGCGGTTTTGTCAAGTACGTGTACTCTGGACGGACCACCTTGCGGCCACTTGGGAGGGTGGCATTGACCATGTCAGATCCCCTGCAGGTATCAGCAGGGACCATCTTAGGCACTGAGTGACAGGTTCTCAAAGGAAGCCAGGCTACAAACGCCTTGGAACATGTCAACATAATGCTAGGAACTGGGTGACCCGGCCTTCTGAATCAGACATCGGTGCCAACTAGCTGCAGTACTGCCAGCGCTGGCACTCCCAGATAGTACGAGCTGCTGCAGCAGCGACAGATCGGCCAGAGCAACACAATAACACATAATGTGGATCAACTGCCCTGCTATTGGCTCACATATATCCCAATGCAATTGCTGCATCATCGTAAGAGTCCAATAGTGCAATCCCAGTGATGTTGTCAGGATGATAGCCGGCAAACATCATGCCAAGCTGTCCACCAGCGCTGTGGCCAGCCACAATGTAAGGCCCTTCTTCTCCTACAACCACAGAACATTGCAGACCTGGCTTATAAAAAGTCTGGCACTGGTGCATAGCCAGCTCAGTGCACTTGGCACGTGCCAATAATGTTGTGTTTACTTTCTGAGCAGTGTGGACAGGTTTTTGATTTACAACAATACCTGTCTCAATAGCATAATGCAGCTTATCACTGCATATTGCCGTTTTTATTTGCATAACATGTGGCAGTGTTATTCCATGGTGGCAGATGAAGCAGGTGCTAGCATCAACTAGAGCTGTTGCACACCAAGTGCAGCCCACAGTACCCGCAGACTACTGCATTCACTGCTTCACTTACAACACAGTGCAGTTGCTTGACACTCAATTTCACTGAGCTTGGGCGGCTGCCAACATACCTGCTGCTTCCAAAGTGTTGTACAAAACCACCACGGACTGATCAGCTGCTCCATACAGTATGGCATCGTCACTCCAACCATAACCCAACCTGCAGTCGATCACAGGCTGGCAGATCACTTACTAGCTCATAATATAGGGCGTACAAATTGACTTGCAGGGCCGAGACTATTGAGATTCAAATCACCTCCACTTTGTCATCAGTGGGGTCCTTGGCTGCACCGGCTACATGGTACTAAGTAACCACGGCAACCGACGACTTCAGTGCCGCTGGCATCCACGGGCTTGTCAATACAGGACACAGGGTCGCTGACATGAGCTCTAGGAAGCCCAGCCAGGAGCAGACACCTTACATTGTGAGTTAGCACTCTACACATATCAGCAAGTACAACCTGCAGACAGCTGTTGATTGGTCCAAGAGAACCGAGTCAGACAGCACACAAAAAACTGAAGCTGCTGACGGCTGCATTGCCTCGCTCCTTACCTATCATACCAGCATGCCCTTCGGCCTGCTGCAGCCAGCTCATCCACAACCCCAGCATATTGAAGGCCTGGGGACCCACCACCTGCCTCCAGTATGAAGGTGCTGAGCCCTGTATCAGTTGGGCCCTTGCACACCATGTGTATCTTGGGCTTGTACCCACTGCCATCCTGCAGGTCGATCTGGTACAGCTTGCCCAGTGGGGTGTGTATCCTTTGGTCAGTGACAAGCCAGGCAGCTTGCAGTGCCAGGAAGAAGCCCTGCATTTTGAGGCAGGAAAAGCCATTAGGTGCTACAGGAACACCAATGGCTGTAACGGAGCGCAGCACAGATTATATGTACAAGGCTTTCTCCAGTTGCGGTACTGCTTTGAGAGACAGGCTCAGCGGTGCCAGCACAATTGGACCTAGAAGCCCAGCACCCATGCATGCTTTGGCAAGAACGCCGCACGTCTCATCAGTAGTAATTACTCATTAGGATGTTGAGAGCTCAACGAGATGTGGCACACCTGGTGAGCTACTGGCAAGGTTGCAGTACATACACCGTACACACCAGTACGCAGTATACACCATCTCCGAGTCCCTGCAGAACTCTTACCAGGAAAGAGAGCCAGACAATGCTGCTCCAGCCACAGAAGGCCCAAAAGTCAAACCAGCACTTGTGCCATGCTGCAGAGGTACATGCTTTGGGTTTAGCTGCAGGAGGGTTTGCTTCAACGTCCATTTGGGTGTTCTTGCCTTGTAGGCCCTGCTGTGTGCTGCTCCGGTGTGATGCAACAGCAGCAGCTAGGACCCCAATTGGTGGCAACTAAAGGAATGCCCAAGAGTACTGATTAGTGAGCTCCTTGTAGTGCATGCCATTGAGCAATATGATAGCGCAAGCAAACATCCATACCAGGTACCAACACCAGGCATAGAAGCGAGCTGGCCGTGAGTTTGTCAGGCGAGAGTACAGCGCTACTGAGAGTGCTTGCACTGTCAGCACCCATGTGAACGCGTTGATCCATACTCCGGTGTAGTTGTTGCCTACAATGGTACAGTAGTGTCTTGGCAAAGAGCAACAGGCACCATGAGATGAGGCACACGCCATGACAGCAGGTGCCACAGCAGTCCACCATCATTCAGTAATTGTTCATCATGACGACCACTGTCATGGAGGTTTGTCTATTTCTGCCTTTGCTGAAGCCAGCAGTGCTGTTGAGTGACCGTCAAGCTGCACCAGCAGCTGCAGTGCTGCAATCAGGCCCATGCAGTTGTTGGCTGCTTTGCATGCAGCGCTCACCGTACACTCCCTCAGCATAGTTGAAGACAAAGGACTACGGAGGTTGGCGACAAAGTACAGACAACGTCAGATTAGAAGCACAAGTCTGTATGATGCTTTGATGGCTGCCGAAACAAGTTGATTGAAGGGCCAACGAAGAAAATGAAGCTGAAAGCTGCCTCACGAGTACCAGTGAGCCTACATGCAGCCTACCTGTATGAAGCCCCAGATGGCGAGCACTACGTTGACTGCCAAAAGCGCTAAGACACTTAGCAGCGTTGGTCGACTCCATGGAGAACCTGAAAAGGCTTGTTGCAAACATTCCCCCTTCCTGCTGCCCTTGGCAGCTTTCCGCTTGAGAAATGACTTACCAAGTCAGTCACCTAGCAGTGGTCTTGAGCCGAGTCAAGGATCTTGCCATTGAATTGCAGCGAACTTGCATGGTTTTGTGGTCTCAGAGGCTTTGCAACCGCTCCACCTGTTAGTAACTGGTACTACCAGTTTAACCAATAAAGCTGGAATGGCTGCCAGCTCATGGTGAGCATGCTAGCTGCGCAGCAGGATTTCACAGCGATGCCGCAATAGACATGTGCAATTGTATGATCAGGTAACTCATGACCTACATGTGCATGAATGAACACATGCCAACAAAGGCACAGTGGAGTCCAAGGCTGCGGACGTGCTGCAGAACCGTCAAGTGCAGGACCACATGTTGTTCATGACCTGGCAGTATAGCTGGTTGCACAGCTGAGCTCACCATGGGTAGCACGACGTACATATTCAGCAGACTGCATGGAATAATGAGAGGTGGCTACATTGCTTGATCCGGTGGCCGTTACTGGTGGCCACCAGTACATTGTGGTATCACCAGGTTAAAACCATGCCACCAGCTCTTGTTGTTTGTTGTCAATGCTGGTCTGGGCATACCAAGAGCAGGGGAACTCAGCCAGGAACAAATCTGCACAGGACGCAACCACCGACACACTGTGGGTCAGTGTGACAGCATGTGTCTGATGTAGGCCAGCAATGTGCCATGATGGTCATGCGGGTCTACACAGTACTGATCACCCCCTCACTGTACTACCACCAAATTGGGCTGTAAGCGATGTTTGTACATCACATGCAAGGCTGACTCAGCCTCAGGAGCTATAGCCTGCCACCGACAGCACTGCTCAACTTCGGAGGTTGAAGGGATTGTGCAAAGAATATGCCATGCTCGGAGCCTCAAGTTCAACAAGTAAGATGCAATTGTTGCATCTGGTGACCAGACAGCATCAACTGAGCAGGCTAGGCGCCAGTATACTGTTGCGCCAGGTGACATGCCAGATGACGCAATACAGGGATAATGGCCGCTTAAAGCCATGGAACTGCAGAAAACTTAACTGCTACTACTTGAAGTAGCCATGATGCAGCAACATCCCCCATGTGGGATTTGACACATGCAACTTATGCAATGTGAGCAAAACTTTATCAATAACTTGTAGTTTGAATTCACATCTTACTGGTACATGTATGATACGTGCGTCCAACTCCAAGTGCTCAACGTCCGGACAAAGCTAAAATGCATATATGTATATACCAGTAGTAACAGACTCCTCAGTGGCCCACTGGACGGTCCACGTCTAGATCTCTTACTGAGCACACCAAATGTCACTCAGTGAGTATAGTATACTGCTAGTGATGCTCATTACTGGTGTACCAACAAATTGCCATGTCATGGATACCATCTTTGCCCTGAGACCTGGTGCATGGGTTACCTTTCACGGGAATGGTATGCCTATGCCATAGGTTGGCTTGTGAGGCGTTCGGAACGCCTCACAAGCCAACAACCTTGTTGCCTTGGCATGGTCAAGGGATCAATAGTCACTTCAACTACTGTCACAGTGTCACCAACATGCTTGGCAAGCTTAGTGATTACTACTTGTAAGCTTGAATGCGGCACAAGTCAGGCCACACAACTTGAGCTGAGTAAGAGTTGATGCGTGCACTGCCATAGCAGATGTGTTGCAAAATGAATTGCCTGGCCCTGCAGGACAGACAGACACTTGCACCCCCTTCATGAACGTTGCTGCAAAGATATGTTGACAAGGCACATGTGTACACAGTTGCAATGCTGTTTGGAGGCTGTACAGTTACTTAACAACAAACTGGCAATGCCAACAAGCAACAACAGCACAGCAAGCACTTTAGCAGACGGCAGGTGCAATAACTGTGGAAGCATGTCGTCTTAGCTGCTGTACGGCTGCTCATGAGCAGCTCCTCAAGATCATGAGCACTGTCAATCAACACAACACCCAAGACCATCTTGTGACAAAGTGGCGGTGGGGTTGCCAGACAACAAGATAGATATGTAACACCATGTTCACACGTCATGTGACATGCTGCAAAAGTGTATCGTACACCAAAGACAATATCAGCAGCTTCTGCGGGGAAGAGACCACTTTGGCACATATGCCAACTAGATAGCTGCAGCCGGCTGTTTACACAGTAACATGTTGAACACAGGCAGCAACTCCAGCACTGTGCTTATGAGATATGGATTCAATCGTATTGGTTACGGTAACCATATCCAGGGCACATGTGTCAAAACATCCAAAACTTGTGTCGCTGAACCTGTACCTCAACTGGTTGGACAGCTGGCCGGTACTGTAGTGCTTCCCAAGCAATGAGTGACTGATCATGATGGAGCTTGGAGCGGTCATGCAGAGCACTGATCAATGAGTGCTTATAAGGATCGTTCTACAGTGCAAATATGCTGGAGACCCACACACATCCACTGTCTGTATTGAAGCACCATGCAACAGTGCTGTAGTAAGTGCCGCAGCTGTTTAGAAACAGAACTGCAGAAACACTGAGTGTAGCACACATATGGCAGGCCCTGCCATGAAGGGCCCTCGTGCATGTTGCAGGGACACATTGAGGTGCCCTACATGCAGGCCCACAACAAGGAGGAAGGCATAAGAGTTGAGCTGAGGATTAAGTAGTGACATCCTCTCACCTGTAATGGATGCTGCCTCTTACTTATGGTGCATGTTTGCAGGTCAAATATCGATGTAGTACTGCTTGCATAGGAAGCATAGCATGCTCATAAACCGGGTAGTCAGGTCATGACCCACCATAAGCATCTGGTAGTTATTGCATATCGTACATTGTGAGCTCTAGAAACCTGCTTGCAATTTGACAATCGCTGCAAGCAGGATAGCGTCCACATTATAACTTATATCTATTGGAAAAAGGCACATCATCAGTAAACATCAGTATTGTTACTTATCATGAGCCACGGTAACACCATGCATGCTGCACCTGCTGCAATAAGTGTGGGCACCAGGTGCTCTTACACGCCATTGAGCGGCTCAATGCATGTCCTATGACATGGCCTGCCAATGAACAACCTTAACATTACACGCTGCATTATATATCATATGCTGGTGAGCAATGCAATGAGCTCTGCGACCGGTTCCGCCTGGAAAGTGAGTCACCACAGCTTGCGCCGCAGCTGGCGGTTGCTTTGGGAAGGCCCGGGCTAGACTCTAGTGAGGTGCTGCCTGTAGGCTGCCACAGTGTGATGTAAAGCAACTGAGCGATTACCGCAAAAGCTAGAAGCATCAACTGAGCAAAGATGTTCATGACGTCCAACTCAGTACTACTGGGGGGTGCTGCAGGCCATATTTGCCGCATAGTCGGCAATGCAAACAGTAATGTGGCTGAGAAGCCCAGCAATGTTCCAACACCTATAGGTGCTTCTCCATGAGAGAAAAAGAGCATCACAGTCAATATAAAATCAATAACCGTTACAAGCCATGTCATGACGCTCATTGCCAGCAGCAAGTCGGATGAGAATGAGTCCAGGACAATGTCTCCTATCAGCACAACGGTGTAATTTTTACCATACGCTTGAAAACAAGAGTCACCCTCAACTTGGTACATTGGCATTGTTGAATGCCATAACCACACTGTGAAACCATTGTCTACAGGCCTATACCGGTATGGGGTATTGTTGTTGGTACTGTGCTCAGATTGAAGAAACACACTAACAAGTATTTTGTACCGTAGTTTAAACCTCGGGTAGGCAGATGTGCCAGCCATGCCAGGCGCTGCATAAACCTCAACAGTAGTAACCGATATTTGCGGCGTGGCTGTGTCATTCAAGGCCATTGCTGTAGCTCCATTGATAGTCACCAACAATGTTGTGTCCTTGGGAAGGTCAACCCTGCCAGCAGTTGGCGGTTCAGCAAGCTGTCCCCACACGGTTGTCATGCAAGTCATCTCCGCAGTGGTGAACGCCAGCTCCAACTTGGTGAACCAGCACTCCACTGCTACAATTCCTGGTCCTTCAAGTTGACGCTCCTTGTTTGTGGTGTTGTCCATGATCCCCAATCTATAGGTATATTGGGAGGGGGCATACATACCATATGGTTGTTCACCCTCTATGGTGTCACCTTGCGAGGGAAAGAGGTTTGGCAATTTCTCTTGACACGACCCGTTTGGGCAGGTATAAGTGCAGTACGGGCCTTTTAATGGACAGAATGTGGTGTTTGTGGTTATACCAGTGCTGTTTGGGTAGACAAATGTGTCGTTCATCCAGTAACCAAGGCTGCATGATGTTTTCCTTGTCCTCTCCTGAAGGTGGTGGTGGCGGAACTTCAAATCAAGTGGCACCAAAAGAAACGGCAGTGCCGCAAATGCGATCACAATGCCCATTGCCAGAGCGTAGCGGCGTCGTCCTTGCCTGCATCATTGGAGGATGCATCTCAAAAGCGGTAAATCAGCGCAACTCTATAGCCACAGCAAGGTCGTGCGCACAACCGAAGGCATGCCTTCGAAACATTTGGGTCACAGGCCCGCCCACCTTGTCCTTCTGACGGCTTGAAGCTTTTTTGCGCACCAGTGAAACCACCTACTCCAAATCTGCAAAGGCTTTATGGCCGGCATGCTACTTACAAGAGCGCAATGGTTACGTATTTCGGAACACGATCGTGCACGTTCACGCATCGATCATCAAGAGTCACAGGAAGAGTGCAATCACGCAACATTTCACGCGTATTGATTGTTTTGATATTGAATTGCATGACCAGGCCTGGCAGCGACATGGTTTCAGGGTGTCACTTGCCGTGTATCCACGAAAGACAGCTTTGTGGAAGCGTGCCACCCATGCTGCAGCAGACTCAGGTATTCATTGCTGAACACTGTCATATCACCTTCTTGCGTGATGCGTGATAAGAACATTTCCGAAATGACTTCACGTAGCGCATTGCGGGTCGTGGGCGATAGACACCCATGGGCGCTTGCTGTGGTGCTCGCGATCGTGTTTGCTGCTCTGTTCCACTTAGCGCTTGGGCGCCAGCTGGTGCCCATGGTCGGCGAGGCACCACATACGGGTGTCATAGCTGCAGGAACAGTGGCGCAGCGAGGCACGATCGGCTGCATAAGAAGTATGCTGGTGTCACATAGGACACTTAGTGGTCAAGAACGAGAAACAGAAGCTGGCATCAACATAAAGGGCGAGTCAAGGACCCCTGGAGATGATGGCACTGTCAGTACTTGGGCATCCTATGCAAGCCCAGTTGCAGCAGTGACCGCTAACAGGCACAATGCTCAAGTGCCAAGTGCCAACCCAACAAACAAAACCACAGCGGTGCACCAAGACCTGCAGCACAGTGCCCAGGCTGCGGGCATGAGCCAACAACAGATGAACAAAGATAAGAGAGGTGGCATCAAGGACAGAGTCACACCCTCACAGTACAAATCCAACAAGACAGCGATAACTGTAACAGGCCCTCCACCCCGGGGCAAGCAACCCACAGCAACAGTTTCTGCAGCAGCTGGAGCGCAGCTAGCTGCCAAGGCCATTGGAGGACAAAAAAGGGGCACAGGGAGCGGCGTTATTGCATTTATCGACTCAATGCAGGCCCTGGGCCAGGCCCAGAGACCTGGTGTTACCAGTGAAGCAACAGCTTACACCACTAGTGAGCTGAGCGCAAAACCCTTGGAGAGACAGCACATTGATATATGTCAGGCGCTGTGTCTGAACAATTATGATTTGTATCGGCAGCACTATAACTGTGGCTGTGATTGTGCCACCAGTAAGGTGGCCCCTTGCGGGTGTCTGCATAGCAGGCCACCACAATGTCCATGACCAAGCCTGTCACAGGCTTGAAGCCCACAAAAAAGTATGCAGCGGAGTCTTTCACAACATACTCAGTGCTTCAAGCATAGTATTTAGTGGCCCAGTGGCCCACAAAGAAAAAGGCATAAACCGTGCTGCTTACTCTTTTGTGACTCGCATGCAATGTTGAGCTGTTCCAATGGCATCAGACTGTGCGCTGAATGCTGTGTTGTTGTACAGGCTGTACATGCGCTGTATATAGAATGGTATCAAAACAAATTTAAATGGTTCCCAGAAAGACATCTGTTTGCCTTGATATTGGTGTTCTTTGCCCGGCAGCAGTGACTCATCCGATGTCATTTGTTCCCTATGTTATCAAAGTTGGGCTTTGCTTTTGAAGGACACAAAGTTGTCTTGACATGCCAAACCTTGCCATGGTCAGGCTTGTTGTGCTGGGTGTGAAGGAGTCCTCTTAACCTGCAAGCTGGGCACAGACAGGTCCACCCCAAGGCTTGGGTGTGCCCAGCGGGTGCAGGCCTCTTGCCAATATTGGGTCTGACTGGGACACACCCATGAATGTTTGAAAGGCGTGGGTGTGATCTGGCTGTCTTACTGAACTGTTGTATTCATTGTGGTACACCTTTGCTCAGCAAGCAGTGCTTGACAATCCCTGTGATCATGAGCGACTCTGTTGGCTCCTACCCGGCGCCCCTGTGGGGCTAGGTTGTATGGTATGGTATGGTATGATACAGTACAGTATTGTCACAGTGTCCAAGCGCCGTTGCCCATGGGCATTTTGTATCATGAACTTCAAGTGCCACAGGCTAGCATACTGTTGCGGCCAGCCTGGCTTGTGGCCTGGCTGTCCAACTGATCAGATCTATCATGGTAGACCTGTTGCATTCTACACCTTTGCTTGCCTACAGTATTGCCACAACGTCCAACGCTGGCACTGCCAACAAGGTCTTTGTGTATTGGAGCTTGAGCCTGTGGCACACTGTTGTCATCATCATTTGGTTGTGTCATACTTTTTCTGCATTACGGCACTTCTGGCTTGCCCAGCAGCCCAGCCGGAACTGTGCAGATGCTCCGCATATGCTGACCCAGCTGTTAGCTGGGTAGCTAGTAGCCCATATAGGGCCCTATGGACACCATACCATACTAAAGCTATAATGTCATCTAATAGGCGTGTAGCGGCTACACACCTGTAATACCCATTGTGTCAGCTTTTGAAACGGGACACGGGTGTTACAGCGGGGCTGATGGCAGACTCTGTGATTGTGATGACTGTGAGACAATGATTGCCATGGCTGAAAGGTAAGTCATATACACACACATTGTGTATGGCGAAGACAGCTGAGCTGCTTGCCCACACAATGGTGTTGCCAACTTGGCCAGTGCTAAATGGGTAGCTACCCCTTTTGATAGCCAGTGGTTGGTAGATTGTGATAATGTTGTCAATATCCTTCATATGACATACAAAAGCAAAAAAGGCCCGCCAAACTGAGAGGGATCGGCTGTTCACACCACACCATACCCCACCATATGCATGTCATGGTATGGTACAAATCGGAATGATTCGCGTGAACCATTTCTGGCCGCGATTCTGTCCCCACACCACGCCACACCACACCATACAATACCATACAACCTATAGGTAGCTACGCCCCCCTGAGGGTCACCCTCTCCCAATCAACACAGTCGCTCACGGGGGAAATGGTTCCTCACTTTTGAACCAGTGTCACACATGGGTGGCCAGTGGCACTGGCAGTGCTGCTAGGAACGTGTGATTGTGTGTGACACCACTACACAACAATAATAAGAAGGTGCTGGGAATGTCCAAGGAATATGTTGAGGTCGTTTTCTGTTGTTTGAATGGTCTGATCAACGCCTAACATGTGTGCTGTGTCCGTCATCCGTAGCATGACCCAGCACTTGCACTGCAGTACAGCAAACTGTGCTATGTCGGACAAATCAGGGATTTACAACAAGTGTTCACACTATGAAGGCAGTACCTTCATGTCACACTGTGACATGGTACACTGTAACATGCAGACACAGTATGCTTGGGCTGCCAGTTAGGGCCAGTGCAACAACTGCAGTGCATGTTGTGGTCTGAAACCACCACCATACTATATGCCGCTCCCTGCTGCTCCTGTCACACACTGACCTATTGAAGGTTTCATTCAGAAGCTGCTGGAAGAGCCAGGAATGTGGGAAGGTCATTGACCGTTTGTTTGAGTGTCTTAGTACCCCCTGACGTCGACGGCATCTTATGCTACAAGATACAGCAGCAAGGATACTTTTAAGCCCACCTCATGTTTTCTTCTGCTGCATTGACTGGCACATACCAAGCAGGCCTGCCCTTCAAAGCAGGGCTCAATCTGTAGTTGAACAGTATCTCGGCACCCGGGGTCAGCGGCTGCACAGCTACCAGACCTACACAAGAAACCTCCTGCAAGATGCAGCAGCAGCAGTAGCAGTGAAAGCGGCATTGGCAACTGTGAGATCAGATGTTCTGATAGTGCAGTGTTGCTGCAACATGTTTGAGTGCTGCAAACAGTATGAATCACTTGCTGACAGAGAACGCTCGGTATGCGCAAGGCTGTAGAACAATCCTCCAATAACTGCTGCGCCTTATCATCATGCTGGTAAGAGGGCAGATGCTTCAAGTGCGCTGCACTGAATCAGTGTATAGCAGAAGGGCTGTAGACGTCTTCCTCTACTGATTACGTATAACCGGCCTTTCTTCAACAAATAAATGATTTTTCTTCTGACTTCTTTCTCAGCGGCAAGGCTGAGATTGCTCAGAGCATTTTACCAATAGAGTCTATCAGTCAGAGGGTATGGTGTTGATTCAGGCTCTGTGACGATCTTCTCACTGCTCACCGTTGACAGCAGCCTCTCATGGCTGCATTCCTCACAGTACTCAATGTTCGGCACATACGCCCTCACCCACGGCTCTTCACGTTCAGTTCCACTGCCGCTGCTGCTGCTGCTGCTGCTGCTGCTGCTGGGGTCCTGTTCCACCGGCAGCTGCAGCTTGAATTTGAAATTTGCTATGACAGTGTTAGGAATGGCCCCAGCAGATGGGTGGTTGGCAAAGTGTGCCAGTGCTAGGGGGTGGCGGCCCTCTAGCATTTCTAGATAGGCGGCTTCTCCAGATGTGGGGTTTATCCAGATGGTATAGTCTGGAATTGGGATTTTGGGTCCGTCTGAAACAGATACGAGTCGACCTACAAAGCCTTTTGGGGGAGGGATGATGATGGGTCATTCCTGGGGTTGTGCCTGAAGCAGCAGCAGCAGCAGCAGCAGCCAGATTGGTATTGACAGCAGCACTTGGTTTAGCAACCATGTGGTTGGCGATGATGTGCTAAACTCTGAATTCAGTGTGCTAAATGCCAACATGGGATTGCTGATCACAACTATTGGCTGCTGTTATTCAGAGGCCTGTGTTGTACCCCAGTGCAATCACTTATTAGAAGAAGCATCAGCAACCCCCTTCAGACACGGTTGACAGTACCTGTAACACAAACAGAAAGGGACCATGAACGCAGGCGTCCTTGTGATGTACTATGACTTAGACAGATTATCATGAAAATCTACAGTATCAAGTGGAGATAGGGATGATATTTGGAATCTATTCCCAGCAAACTGGGGTTATCCAAAACGTCAGTCCACACCCCCACCTGTGGTTGTGCCGCCCAGCCTGTGCCCCAGGGCATGGAGTCAATGATGCCACCATCATACCTGGCAGTCAGGTACTGCCCCTGGTACTGAAGGGAGGCAAGGCTATGGCAGGGGGCAAAGTTGGTTACTCTGGTGTCATCCGCAGCCGTGAACCAGAGTTGTGCCCTGTGAGAGCCCTGGCCTACCACCTGATGCACAGGTCCACCATCCTCAACATCCCATTCCCTGATCCAAGGTACGGCCAAGCTGATCAAGCTTACTCATGATTGAAGGCCTAATATGTCCATGTCTTGCAAACAAACCCTTCAGTGATTTGTTGTCAAGAGCAGTACCAGCCTAAGCCTCTTTCTAAGCTGCAATGGCAAGCTACAGATACAAGCGATTGTCTGCTTGATCATATGTTGATGGCTGTTACCTTTTCAGATTTCTGACAGTTTGTTCTCTGCCTTGTTGCAGTGCAGAGACCTTGAGCAGTGGCTGAGTGCGGCCTTGTGGCCTGGCAAGCGCCATGGCCCAAATGCCATTATCAGCTATGATGTGCAGGCAACCGAGCTCAGAACACTGCTAGAGGACCTCAACATGGAGTTCAGCAAGGTCACCCACATCTTCAGAGTGGGAGGTGCTAGAGACCTGCACCAGTATGGCGTTGATAACTCGGTGAGTTGCTTAAAACTATTACTATTTGTTTTCCAGATGCTATCCATGCAATTGTGATGTGCTGAATCACTGCAGGGGCAATAGCAATACAGGAATGCTCATGCTGCTAAGTGCGAAGTCATACTTGCTGTGATCATACTAGTTACCCCTGCCTACAAATCAGATTGAATGTTATGGCATAGACTATAGTGCATAATTATCAGGCAACTGATGCTTTCAATGATGCAAGAGAAAGACAACACTTTGCAGCGAATAGCTATAAATGATTCTACAGGCCCCTGTCACAGGCTGAAGCAAATAGTCTTCTTGGTATTGGTCTTAATACTTGTGCATTGCTGACTGTCATGCAGGTCATCATGCGCATGGGCAAGTGGTTGCACCATGCTATGTACAACCACTACCTGTCTTTCTTCAAGACAGAGGGCCTACTGGCTATGGGTAACTGGCCCCATGCACAACTCAAAGACTTTGGCCATTACTGGCACGAGCGCTTTGAGACCAATGTGCCGCAGCACATGCTGTACCATGTGTATCCCTTCCTCAGGGAGCTGAAGGAGCGCCTTCAGGAGGTGGAGGTGGTGCAGCCATCTATGAAGAGCATGGTGGATGTGCTGGAGTACCTGGCTGTAGTGGTGCAGGATGCGGTAGATATCCTGTCACATGAGGAGTTCACAGGCCACCCAGTGCATGTGATGCTGGTGGACGACCCAGTTTTTGAGTAGGTACCACTGTCTCGCTCTTGTCTGAGTATGTATGTATGTGTCATATGACATGCATGTACTTATTGGCTGGTACCTTGGGGTCTTGGATTGACCCTGCAGCATTGTAGGTGCTACACGATGTGAAGTGTCAGCGCCAGCAGTTTGATCATTTGACCATTCATATGTATCCTGACATCCCTCAGTACATGACATCCCACAATACAGCACTGCAGTTATCAGCAGTAGACAGATTCCCAATGTCAACCTTCAGGCCAGTAGTTGCTTGTGGTGTGTACTCTGCTGCATGCAGGGAGCTGGTCACTGACTAACAGGGAAAGAAGGCAGCTGGTGTGTTCGAGGTGCGCAGGCCAAGAACCACCATGGAGGTTGCCCTGCACAACAACCAACTGTTGCAGAGACTCCCTGGTCAGCTGCAGAAGGCCTTTGAGAAGCTTGGGCGTGGTGAAGAGCATCATCCTGGTGGAGTGAGGATATGCAGCAACAACCTGCAGCTCCAAGAGTGCCGCCGGAAGAGCAGGAGGCAGCAGCTCAGCCGCTGTCTGTGACAGACAGAGCAGTTACTCAAGAGGGCACAAGAACTTCAAAAGCAGGGTGTTGATGAGTCATGCACTTTGCTGTCATAGCAACACAGCAACCAGGACTGGCATGCTTACAACGAACACAAGGTGGTCATCCGCTCACCACCCAAAATTTTGCAGTGTTATGATGATCCCATATGTGCATGCATGCACGCTTATGTGTCAGTGGCAATGACACAAGCTACAGCTCGTAGTCAGTTGGTATGATTGTACAGGACTTATGCATGCCATGTCCAAGTGCATGTGGTTTTGCCACCAACATGTTGATGATGTTCTATTCGGCCACCTTTACTGCTTTGTAGAACCTGGGGATGACCCCAACCTGTTTGCTGATCCTGCTGCCACATCAGCTGGAGCAGGGGCGGCTACTCCATCTCGGCGGCGGCAGCGTGAGCCAGCGGCAGCAGCAGCGGCGGCGGCAGCAGCAGCAGCACCTGAAGAGGCAGCAGGAACAAGGGGGGACAGTTTGCAGCCAGCGGCAAGGGGCCAGGGGCTGAAGAGAAAGGCTGCAGCTGATGCCCTGAAAGAGCAGGATCCATCACCAATAAGACCCCGCAGACTGCACCAACAGCAGCCAGGTCAGCAGCGGCGGCAGCAGCGGCAGCGATGGCAGCAGCCACAGCAACAGCAACAGTCTGAAGGCATGAGCTCAAATGATGACGCAGATGCTGACGATTCTGAGAGCGATGGTTTTGCTGAACAACAGCGACCGCTGAAAGGACAGCACAACATGTTCCCCAACCTGCGAGGCACCACAGCAGCATACAAGGGCCAAGCATCCAAGTATGGTACCAAGTTGTCTGGTGTCTCCCGCAATGTGCCAAACCCTGCAGATGTGTTGGCACAGGATCACCGGATGGCACCAGCTGCTCCTGATGGTGAGTACCAGTTGGATGTGCAACTATGCACTCTGAGAGTGATATCACAATCAACCAGCAGTGCCTGCATACCCTCAGGGTTGCTGTTGCAGCTGTTCTCAGTACAATGACTGTCAACTGAAGTACTACTACAACACCTCAGGTCATCAGAGAGTTGCCAGAGCATACTGCAATGATGTTGAATGTACGCTTGATGCATCATTCAACATACAGTAATGTCAGCTGCCTGCTGCACTTTGATTGAACAGTTACAGCTCTCTTGGTTGCTGGTTGCAACTAGCATATGCTGGCATAGCCTACAATGTTCTACTTGGCGGCATGCAGGTGTCACAATCAATGTGCCCGGCATCCCTGGACCTGTAGCTCTGTCAGCAGTGCCTGGCATCCTTCAGCAGCTAGGACAGCCTGTTGCCATTGGAGACTTAGGTGCAGCACCAGCACATGCATCAGCTAGTATGCCTATGGATCAAGCAGCAGCAGCAGCAGCAGCAGGAGAGCAGCCTCAAGGCCAGCAGCAGTTGAAACAGCGCTTCAACTTCTTCAGGCAAGGTGCAGTCACAGAGGCAACCCGAAAAGCTGCAATGTCCAAAGGGTTATCTGCTGCTGCCGCAGGCATTGGAGCTGTTCCTCTTGCAGATAGTACAGGAGCTGCAGCAGTGAGTGCTGCTGCTGCCGCAACCCGGAAGATCTCAAAGGCTGGTGGCAAGGGCAAGGCAGCTCGGGTGGTGGCAACAGCTCAGGAGCTGCTGGAAGCAGTGGCAGAAGAGGGTGCAAGCAGAAAGAAGATTGCAAAGGCATTGCCACAGCTCAGCAGCATACTCAATATGCAGCAGCTTTGGAGCTTTTGCACTACAGGCTACAATGGTGGTAGGCCCTGGAGGGACCTGGAGAAGGAAACAAACAAGGCATGGCGCAAGGGTGAGAGGTCACGTTGGGGAGAGTTCCAGGCAGTGATTGATGTAGTAGAGCTCACAGCAGTGGAGAGGAAACTCAGCCAGGAGGCAGTTGTAGCCAGCTTAGAGGCAGAACGATTGCAGAAACCACATACCATGGCTGGATTCATCAAGAGTGTCATCCCAAAGATGCGCAGAGAGCTGGAGGAGAGCACACAGCAGCAAGATGAAGCCGATGCTGCTACCGCTGTCGGTGGTGCACCGGCTCCACAAGCTGCTCAGTAGGTAACAGAAATGGCATTGAGGACTGTTGGTTGTGGCGCAAGTGGGCATTGTGTCACCGTTCTGCAACAGAGTGTCAACTGTTAGGCCATGTAAGTATGTTCTGCTGTAACAAGTGTCACTGCATGCATGATTATTGAGGCATGGCCATGGGTTCTTACATGTAGCCATGTCTCACTGGCACATGGCATGGGCTAGCAAAATTGATCACAGGCATGTGGATGTCATGAGGACAGATGACATGTGTCTATTTTGTCCACTCAATTGTGACATAACAGGAGTACAGGGATTGTCACTGCTGTTGTCATTGCATCATTCAATAAATGCGGCATAATTTCAGAGTGGCCGCCATGTGACATCATTGTACTTCAAAGTTTATGCGGTTCCTGAGAAGGAATCAGTGCAGCAGCCATGTGATCTCTTATGGCATAAGCTATACATTGCTGTTTTTTTTCACAAATTTGATGCACTTTCAGAGACATCAGCTGTATGCAAACATGACCACCAGCAAGATTACACCGCATGTTCATGAGTATTACAGCATTGCTTTACAAGTGACTTGAGCATGACAGTCAATATGTTGTTGCTGGCTCAGAGAAACAGTTGTGTAGTAGCGAAGTCTGGCACAATCGCACCGTTTGCACATGTGTAAGGTATGCTTCACTGTACGTGATGTGACTAGTAAGCCTAACTAGGCAGCCACTTGTGCGGCACAAGTTGTGCCAAATCGACTTGGCAGTCTGCCTGGCCCTGTCATTGTCATACATACCGTTCTGGGCATAACAGCATGCTCAAAATTACTAATTAGTATTAAGTATTATAATACTTACTACGACTAGTCTATCGCGGTCTATTGAAGGGCTACGGGCCTGTGATGGGTCTGCAGTGGTATTATTGCCACCAACGATTGATATGCCGGACACGGCTATCGGCCGTTTGAGTCGCCCAAAGACTGCCAGAAAAATTAATTATGTTTATATTGATATTCTAGAGTTGGTCCTTGTTTGTAAGGGCGTCTGCCGTCAACTGTCGATCGATCTGTAACTGACACAGGTGCTGCAACAGGCCAGGTGGCAGAGCAAACTGCATTGGGTACAAATCCAATCAAGCATCGTCGAGTAATTTTTTTTGGTGAAAGCAGGGCGCACATATCAGTTTCAGCTTGTCAGATATGGGTGCTGCAGTACTGCATTGCATCTGTCAGTGCGGTTGATACTTATGGTCACAGGGTACCATACAAGGACCCTAGGCCTGACATGACTACAGCCGCCCCTGAGTGATGGGGGCAGCTCTGGGGTGCTGGCTGAGTGCATAACGATATGTTCTTGATAAGCAGTGGGAGTGTCCTCTTGGTGTCCCCTGCTACTGCCACAAACGTCCCTACGAGCGTCCCCAAACAAATTTTAAGTCTCAGTGAAACCTGGTACGGCCGAGCCAAAGCCCTTGGGCAGTGACCGGTGCTCCCATGCAGGCACTGGACGAGCACACAACAAAAACAAAACCACGCCACCGTATGAACATGAGATACAAAACTGCCATAGCATGGCATGTAAAACGGCTGTCAGAGCTCATGCCCCTGCTGCCTTCAGCACGTCTATCGACCCGCTCAGTTGCCACTACTTCCAGTGCTGCTCACAACCTCCTTCCTAACACAATGACCAGCACATGCCTAACTGATGAGGCTGGCAGCTGCCCACTATGCTGATCAGATGGTGTCAGATAGTGTCCGACTCCTGTCAGATGCATGAGGCGATTGCAATATCATGCATGCATAACAGGCGATATTGAAATCGATGCATGGAAGCAAATGAAGCCTCAATGCTGAGCATCTATACACGGTTAGCAACCGTGTATATATGCATTATTACATGCTGAGCATGTAATAATACATAAGGACACAGCCATAGCATAAACAGCAACAGCATGAGCGCGTGGGCATCTCTCTCTCGATGATTTGCGTGCATGTCACTGGAAACGTCCTTAGGGTTTCACAGTGAAATTGATGCATCTTTAACATGCAAGCTTGCATATCATGCAGCCATTGCAATGCCCAATAAAGTAGGAACTTGAGGATCTCTTGGAATGCCAAATTGTGATATAATTCAACTCCAGAACCTTCAAGCATCAAATATATATTGGCAACTCTTCTGCTTTGGTACGCAACTTTCATACCATCTGACAGTCCAGACAGGTGTGCATTTGATGCATCTTCAGGAGATGTCCAGCACTGGTTTTGGCCTACTTGGTAGCTGACTGTGCTGCGAGCTCAGCCTGCATTGATCTGATGTATGACTCAAGCACCTTCACCTGGCTCTTCCACTCCAATGCCAGCTGCTCTTGCTGCTTTGCAAACTTCATCCTGGCCATCTTCTCACTCTCCAACTGCTGCCTCAGTGACGCAACCTCCTTCTTCAGCTGAACATTGGCTGCCAGGCTTTCCTCCAAGGCATCAGGGTTGGCTACACCCCGCTCTGCTGCTAAAGCCATTGCAAGGGCATTGTGCAGAGCAGCAGGATCCCTTGCCATTGTTGGCCGTGCAGTCGTGCTGGCCATATTTTGACGAGCAACACTACTGACCATCCTTGGTGGCACTGGTGCAGGCTTTGAGGCCTGCTGACCTGTCAGTCTGCCAACCGTATCCTTAGCCCTGGAAAGCAGGCTGCGGGACTTCTTGCTCACATGGTCCACGCGCTCCTGGCATGCCAGCTCCTGCGGCTGCTGCTGGCCAATGAGCGTTGCATCTGGGGCCTCGCTAGCTTTCTGGGCTGAAACATCCCCTCTAATGCTGCCTGCAGCCCGGCTCAAGTACCTGCTGCTTAGCGCAGCAGCCTGGCGCAACAGGGCTTCTCGTGCCGTAGCTGCTGCCTGTGCCTGAGCCTCCTCAGCAGCAGCAGCTGCATCAATCAACTCCTGCAACTGCTCTTCATCTACTTCTGGTCCCAAATGCTCTTGGCACAGCGCAGCAACCCTCAACTGCTGTTCTAGCGTCTCTGCTGTCAACGGCTCACGTTCTGCTGTTGACCTGAGGATTGCCAGCAGCTGCAGGGACTCCTTAACTCCCCCAGGGCCTTTGCTGCCAGCTGCTACAGGCTGATTTTTGAGTGATGAATAACATTCAAGTGCTGTATGCACCTCAGCCATATCCAGAATGCCATACTGCAGCATGAGATCATCAATGGCTCCTGCTGTGGCTACTTGGGACTCTATGCGCTTTGACAGTCCCTGGTCAATCTGGCCGGCCCGATGAGCCTCACGCACAAGGTGTATTGCATGAAGAATCTGCATTGAAAGCACAGCAGCACAGCCAATAAACAAAGTTGGCATGAAGCAGTGGTCTCTAGTAGCTGAATTCCCACATCTGCTGTCTTTCAGAAGGCACCAGGCAAACAAAGTGTTCCTGCATTTGATCGCCTTGCTAATGCAGCAGTACTGCTGTCTGCAATCCAGCCCTAGTCAAAGGTGCTTTTAAATAACTCTGCAAGCAGGGAATGCCAAGGGATGACTTTCCCTGCCACATCATGACATTCACAAAGAGGTCTCTTGGCATGTCGCCCCAAAGAACCTTTGCAGGGCTGGACCCCCTCCCTTCCGTACCGCCCGCCAGTCGCACCTTCTGCCTGGCCACATAGCTCCTGTAGCCCCTCTGGATGACCACAGCTGCCTGAGCTCTCCTGTTGATCTCTGCTCTGTGAGCTCTAGCTCTCCAGCTGCTCTGGATGGCCCTGGCAGCTGACCTGACTGCCAGGTACTGCTTGCGGTTCACACACATGCGCCAGGTGGTCTGGATCTTCAGAGCAGCAGACTGCATCTTGGCCCATTGGTCCTCCACTTGACCCAGCACACCTGCATTCCAGGTGGAGGCAGCGGCCTGTGTCAGTCAACTACTGAGACAATGGCTGAGACATGCAGTTGGCAGGCACAGGCCACAAGGACTCCTTGCACAGTGTGCAGCAGGAAGCTTGCAGATGATTCACGTCCTGCTGTTGTGCTGTGCAGCAGGATAATAAACCTTTTGGGACTTGACCCACTGGGGTTCCGACCACTGCTGCAAATTCAATAATGTATATACATTGCTTTATGCTGACTGTCCAAGCATTAGGCAAAAAAGGCAATGTCACTCACCTGTTTTGAAGAATACTGTGGAGCATCCCAGCTTCACCTCATCATCAGAGACCCCAAACACCCCAAGTAGGTGCTGCACAGCTTCTCTTAAATCAGCATCTTCCGCCACCGCTGCTGCTGCTGCTACTAAACCCTCCTCCTCTGCTGGCAGCAGAACCCTGTACCGCTCCACAAAATCTTGGTGTTTGTAGCGTGTTGGGTATCCAGCCTGAGCAACCCTGGCAACCTCCAACACCCCGCAGCACCTCAACTGCTGCAGAACTGTATCAGCAGCAAACACCTGAGGTTCAAGTGTCGGATTGGGTTTTATGCAGCGCACAAAATGCAGGCCGGTTGAGTCCAGCATGGCAATGAGGTCCATCAGCTGGCTGCTGAACTTGCTGCTGACTGACTGGCTGCTGGGGCGTGACTGAGAGGTCGGGCGGGCGGATGGCCGGGACTCAGCGACTGGTGGTGGTGCTGCTGCTGTGCCAATCTGGGAAATCAGGGTGTTAGTGCTGGAGCATAACAGATCAACAAGGTCTGCAGCACAGGTTCAGAATGGTGGCAACAGAACTGCACTGACGTGTGCATAGTTGAATCTGACCAACTGGACAGTCCTCATTTGATCGTCTCATGATGATAATGAGAGTATTTGACATTGATATTGATACTCAAACAGGTCTCAGTATGTTGTTACAGCATAAGCAGCATTGAACCTTGAAACCTGCTGCATTGTTCTGCACTGTGCTGTGCTGTGAATAAGATATGATTTAACCAACTGGATAGTTGAGCGAAGGGTTTGCTATCAGGGCTTACCTTGATTCAGTGTGTCCCTGTTCTTGTCCAGGAAACCTGTCACATCATAAGCCACATCTGCTGCATAGTGCTTGATCACAAATTCACTTGGCTTCTGAGGCTTGAACATCCAGCAGTCATTGTCACACAGGTTGTTGCGCAACTCTGTCAGAAACTTTTCATCTGTACTGCTTGAGATCTTGCACAGGGTGTTCAGCACAGACAGAAGTCCAGGACCCGTCCGTGAGTTTGTCTCAATGACATCTAGGCTGGCTTGATTGTCAACCCAGTTAATCTGCAGCAGCACAGAGCAGCACCACAGTCTTGGGCAGTGCGTATGAAGACAAACAGCTGGCAGCATCAACAGGCAAAACACTTGTGAGTCCGTCCTTCCGCTGACTGACTGCTTCCAGAAGCGTACAACATCAGCAGCAGTCTTCTTACAAGACACTTCAAGCAGGAGTCATCCTGCGGATCAAGAGATGTTCAAGTGCCAAGTCAGCACCCAGAATGAGCCTCACTTTGGTCCAGTCAATGCCTTCAGATTCATACAGCTCCTGTTCTTGAGTGAAAAGGTGCTGACTGAACTGCTGCTGCAGCCGCTCATTGGCGTAGTTGATGCAAAGCTGCTCAAAGCTGCAAATAACAGTAGTTTCAACGTTGTTAACAGCACCAAGTTGCAAAACAGTCTGCAGCAGTCCAGCTCTGCCACGGTCACTCTATATGAAATACAGTCGCTCATGCCAACAGCTGCATGCAATCCTTTGCCAAATGCCTGTGAGCTGACAAAAAGGCAATCAGGGTGTATTGTTGAATGAGTTGACAGCACATCTTCATTGCCTTTTTGTCAGCTGGAGCAGTGATGGCAAGGGGAAAGCAAACCAAGCAAAGCAATCGAAGCATCACTGCATTCTGGTGCTGAGCAAATGGGTGCACTTTTAGTAGCGGTATGCAGCAGATGTGAGGCCTATAACAAACTCACTGCAGGCCCACCTGTTGGTCTCAAAGTGCTCAAAGCCGTATATGTCAAGAATGGCTATGAACCGGCCGCTGGCCATGCGGCCAATGTCCAGCCTAGCATTGATAGCAGTCACTATCATGTTGAAGACACCAGCATACAGGGACTTGGCCAGCGCATCACGAGCATCAGCTGCCTCTGTGGGTTTCAGGGTTTTTATTATGCTCTCAGCACCTGCCTGAATCTGCAGTGACGGCAGAGCAGTGCAGGTCCACCAACAGTCGACTCAACCGCTGTCACAGTGAAGGCTGACATCTTCTTATAAAATTAGAAGAAGAAGGTGGTAATAAGCTTTTCATGGCAGCAACACCTTTAGAGCAGATCAAATTCCTCATTGCAAATGCAAGAGTGGGCGATTGCGGCGAAACCCATATTTGCACAAGCTTGAGGCCTTCTGAAGGCATGGAGCAGGATGACCAATAGACCAGCTGGTGGTGATTGGTGCTGCCCACCTTTTTGTGTGTGATTGCCTGTTCCAGCTGATCCTCCTTGACGCAAAGTAGAGCAGCTGCATTGCTCAAAGCTGCATCAGCTGCCACCCTGCTGCTGTCCTCTGATGGTCCTGCTTCTAGCCTGAGATTCCCCAGCCACAGTATGCCGCTCAGTGTTGCCAGGAGAGGCTTAATGGCCTGCTGATAATCCAGGCCAATGTCAGCTAATGCCTGCAGGACTTCTGAGAAGTTTACTGCGTCATCAACACCTGGCAGGTCCTGCAGCAATTGGTTGACAAACAGATGTTGCACTCTTCTCAGACATAGAAACCAGCTAGAGTAAATGCATTTCTAGCCAGTAATTGACCGCAATAGGTATGGTAGTCATCCACAGGAGAAGCATCTCAACCACTTTTCTGCAACAGCACCTGCCTCAGCACCTGGAGTAATAGGATCAACCAAGCTTTGTTCTCACCGTGCATCCAGACTTGGCAAGATTAGCAAAGGCGGTGACTTCATCAGGCAACTTGAGCTCACGACGTAGCACTGGGTCGGTCACACCCCTGAGAAGCTGATAGAAGATGTGGAAAGATCGTTCCCCTGGCAGCTGGTGTACCTGGGGCCGCAGCAATACAGGATGCATCAAGGGGTGTACCTAGTGGCTGCTGTATGCTGCACGACCACAACTTAACCCCTGCATCAGAAATCCTCTGACCCATATGACATCAATGCAGTGCAGCTGCTGTTGCCTCTGAACAGCTGACTGCCTGGCTGCTCTCCATGCTCCTGTGGCTGCTGGGCTCACCACTCTGTTCTTTTCAAGGAGGTAAGTCTTGATGCCTGCTCCACAGATGTGGTTGCTGTTGGTGAAATGGATCTCAATCAGCTTGCCGAACCTGCTGCTATTATGGTTGCGCTGAGTCTTGGCATTGCCAAAAGCTTCCAGAATGGGGTTTGTCTGCAGGTCAACAATGGATGTAGCTACTCAGTGCACTCTGACTCGAATGACATGATGAGTCATATCTAGAAGGATCTGCTTATGCACACAGGCAACTGTGGCATCAGTGGCGCAACAGATCATCATCACCAGGAGTTGCTTGTTGTTCCACCTGAATTCTGCTTGTTTAAACGCTCTGCTGCCTGCTGCAGGGAAGTAGAGTTGATAAAGAAGCAGAAATCAGGTGGAAGGCCTTTGACAATAAACTGCATGCATGCTGGACCAATTGAACCTTCATAAAGCAGTAACCCCAGGAGCAAGCTGAAGTCGCCCAGAAGCAGTGCGTATGGATGCTCTACCTGCAACTGTGCCATCAAATGGCTCCATTATGCTGTGTAACCACCAATGCTCCTCACAGCCACAACACTAGATTTGCAACCTGCATTGCTGTCTTCTCACCTTCAGCACCTGCTGATCTATTCCAGTGCCTCCAGCCAATGCTGTGAGGAACTGCATCGCTTTCTTCGCTGTCTCTGTCTTTCCTGCGCCGCTCTCACCATTAATCACAATGCTTTGGCTGGTGTCAAGTCGCAACATGTCACGGAACGCCGCCCCTGCCACACCAAATATGTGGGGTTCAAGGCAACAAGAGGAGCTGAGACACCCAGCTGCAGACCACAACAGCAGCAGCAAGTCAGGGAGGACCTGCACAGCTGAAACTGCTGTAAAAGAGATACACATACAGGAGACAGCACTCAGGGAAAGATTCAAGTATGTGACTGTCGATCCTCTGCCAAGGCCAGGATTGGTGAACCAACACCATTGTCGCCTGCGGAGTAGGAAGCCACTGGCAGTAGCAGCAGCACATGTTTACTGCTCATCACTTGGTGGCAGCCACAGGCATGTGGCACCTCACCTTTGTATCTCCCCACCACTTCTGTTGTGTACAGTTGCAGGTTTCTGCACGGGTTGAGTGCAATCAGCACTGGTCCTGCTGCTGTGTAGATCACATCCTGCTGATACCGCTGCAGCAGGTTGTGCAGGATGCCGGGTTCATTGAGGTATGAGAGCTGTGTGACATCTGGTATGGCATCCTGCAATGCTGGATTCGCTGGGTGAACCTGCTTGAGTGACACGTCATCCACTGTCTGGTCGTCTGGCAGTCGAAGGGAGAGAGTGTCTTGTCCATTCTTCTGCATAACCTCTGCAAAGATCCAGGAGGAGGCATCCTGACGGTACCAGACCTTGGAGCCCTTGTCAACCATAGGTGTAGCTTCAGGCATTCTGGTTTCGGCAGGTTGGTCAGAGCAGCAGGTGATGGTCGTTCAGGGGCACTGCTGCCCAAGTACTCGAGCTGTAGTGCAAGCTGCTGAACAGCTGGACAGGAGCAGCCTGCAGTTCAGTTGCAGTATGGGGTGGTTCTTGGCCAAATCAATCAGCACTTGTATGTAGAAGGTCTTATTGACAGTATGAATTGTATGGTATTTCACTACTCGCGTTACAGCCAAGGTCACGACCAGCTGGCTGTTCACCTGCAGAAGCTGCTGGGCACCTGACGCTGTGAAAGCTGCTGAGTTATGCAGAGAAGGCTTTAGAGATCATAGCTGTGCCGCACGCTACGACAAAATACACACAGAGACATGGCTTCCGTGTTATCGTAACTCCCGAAGCGCTTGCTTTCTCAAGCAGTGGTATGTGTGCTCAAGGCCTCTGTGCATGTGGCATATCCATGGCGCAGGACCCTTGCAGCAAGCTATCTGCGTGGCAATCAAAACAGCCAGTCATGGATCCCAGGTGCGGGAGTGTTTCGGCAAGTGTTCACGGCAACGAGGTAGCCGGATCGGTGGAAGGGCGGCAGAAGGGCATCATGCGACTAGGGCAGATCGGTGCGATATACCAGCCAAGCTGGCAATACATCTCTGAGCGTGACAGCGCGCACGGGCTCGTACACGCGGAGCACATTCCTTTCAGAGCCCAGTGCCACCGTGTGGGCCAATGCACCTGTAACTGTCTCGTAAGCTTAAGATCAGCTAATAAGGAATACTGCTACATGTCATTTAGAGCATAACTGCAGTTGCATGCCTCGTACAGTACACGGTCATGGCAACACACTGTTGCCAGCACCAGCATGCCGCGCGCAGTGAGGGTCCAACAATTTGGCCAGTGTGCATTTCTGCGAGCAATCAGCGGCTTGACCAGATGGTAATCGGAATCAAGGTTGAACAGCATAACAGTACCGGCAGTACCTTGATTTGGACAAGGGGCCTTGTCAGTAGTAGCGCTGCGCATGGTTATCAGCACCATGCTTTGACAATGATACTTGTGCCAATGGAGTTAGATCAGTTCAGCTCAAGCCTAAAGCATTGATTCCAATCAATCAAAGCCCACAATGCACCATACATGTAGCACAAAGCTGACTGGCTCCACCCTGTTGGCCTGCTGTGTCCAAGCCACAACGCTTCAGCTGACCTCACGCCAGCAGTGAGCATCTGACTGGCTCCTGACAGTGAGCCTCACTATGACCTGAGGAGTATTGCGTCATGGAAGCAGTGCCCCTCGCCATCAGGACCCAGATGCACCGTGCATGGGGCCCCTCAAGGGGCAGGATATGTGCAACTTAAGCAAGCTTGCTTGAGCCTCAACTCCTTCAAAGTTTGTCCTAGATCTTCTCAGCATTCAGTGAAGTTCATGACAGCTGCATAAGCCATATCACTATGATTTTCACCGTAATGATCATGGTACCGGTGGCCCTGACTGCACTGAGCTTCATTGGGTGGATCCCACTCATTGATGAAGCATGCTGCATCCTGCTGAGCAGGTTGCCAATGGCAGGACAGATCATCTGCAATGCGAACCACTGCAATGCAAGACAAGTTGTGGAGTTCTTAAGGCCACAGGCAGCAAACACCAAGCATCCACTGAACCCAGCCCAGGTGTGCGCACACCATGCTGTACAACCAGCACGCAAGTCAATCAGACAGCATTCATGATAATATTATCAGCATTGACAATTGCACACGAGCTGCATGTCATCTTCACAACTGATCAGTCATGCGTAGCTGCGAAGATTCAAGCGTCCAGAGAAAGAAGCCATGTAGTTGGCATGATTGACTCGTCCACACACAACAGTTATTCTGCAGCATGCACTCACATACTGCAGGGGGCAAGTAGTGCTCAAAACATCTATCACATTTTGAAAGACTCACAGCAAAGCAGAAGTCCACGATGCATGCTTGTGCTGTGTCAGCAACTGGGTGATTCAAGCACACTGCACACTCCACATCACAGAGACATCGACTGTTTGCGGCACAGGACCCTCCTCAAATGCGTCGTGCACTTGGCAGACCATGCAGAGGAATGAGTATTGCTGCTGCTGCCACTGCACTCCGGGTGCACCACTCAAAACTGTCATTCCTTGCCAACAACAACACTCCCGCATGCACCCACTGTCAATTGCGCAACTGCGCACCCATGTTACAAGCACCTGCATACACATGCATGCGTGAACGTGACTCTGTACAACCCCTCCTTTGCCTGTACAACTGCTGTCGAGTTCATGTACGGATATGACCATTTGACAGTGTAAACTGTGAAGCATCTCTGCAACAATGACAGCCCCAAGCCCAACTCCTCCACCAACAAAGACCTGCAAGCGCCTCAGGGCATGGCAATGCTGTTGTACAGAGCCACATAGTCAGCAGCACTCCGACTCCAGCTCAGCTCAGTGTTCATGTTTGTCTGACTCAGCTCTCCCCAGCTCTTCCGCTGGTCCTTGAAGTGCGCCAGGCTGCGATCCAACGCCGTGAAGAGAGAGTTCTCATCTGTGCCGTCAAAAGTGTATCCGTTGCCCTCGCCGTGTGGGTGCGTCTCGACGTCTCGGACTGTGTCGGCCAGGCCACCTGTCTTGCGCACAACTGGGACGGCGCCATACCTGCACAGCATATGACACACCAGAGCACATGTGGTGCAGTTGACAAGCTGGGCTGGCACTGCACAGGACAGGCTAGGCCATGCAGGTGACTTGCATGGTTGCCCTGGTCCTGCTGGTAACAACACTGATAAAACCAGGTTGTTGCCTGAAATATAAACTAGCATGGGCTCAAGTCAGTGTGTTGTCTCTCTTGGTCAAGGAGGCATGCGCCAAGCCAGATGATGTGTTTGGATCTGTATGCATGTGGCTGCTGTGATAAACGCAGCATTGACACTGGTAGCTCATGAGTGCAGCCTGCCCCTCACCTCATTCCAATCATCTGGGTGAGCCCACATGGCTCAAACATGCTGGGTACCAGGATGATGTCAGCAGCAGCATAGATCTGGTGAGCGAGGGCTTCACTGTACATCACACACAGCCTGAGGAGGTAGCAGGCACAGCAATGGCAGCGGCATCAGTGACAAGCAAAGCTGGCATACACGTCACACAAAACACGGCTCTTGTAGACTTGATGAGGAGGAGCTAGCTGCAGATTGAAAAGTGGCAGGAGTCCATGGATTTTATAACAAACACAAAAGGCTCATCATAGCCTGGCTCATGTAGTAACTCTTCTCCGCTGCCCGCAACACCTCATACCTGATGTCTGGGTGGTTCTTGAACTGCTGTTCAGCCATGGCCCTAAATTCTCCATCACAGTGGCCACTTCCAAGCAGCACAAACTGGGCACCTCGCTCAAGACACCTGCAGCAGAGTGGACATCAATCGTCACCATGGTGTCATAGCCCCAACAGAGACAAAATGATCAACAACTTGTCCTGCAACCATGGGCTGCTTATACTGTAAAAGGCACTACCACCACACACACACACACAGCGCCACTAACTCAAGAGGTATTCTGACCAAATGTTTAGTGTTGTTGGAAGACAGTGGCAGGGTAAAGCAGCATGCCTGCATGAGGATCTGTTGACTGCCCAGCAAAGGTGTTTCTCCCTAACCTGAAGAGTGCTGCTTTGATGAGATGGATGCCCTTCTGTGGCACCAACCGAGTGATGACAGCCACAATAGGCTTGTCAGGGTTCTCATCCAGACCCAGACCCTGGTGCAACAGCAGCAGCAACAGCAGCAGCAGCAACAGCAGCAGCAGCAACAGCGCAGCAGCACTGGTAAGACCTGGCCATCCAAACCAGGCACTGAGATCCTGACAATTGCATGCTGGCTGCTAGGAAGATACACACACCTCAAGCAGCATTGACTGCAACAGGAAGCAGATGATCACCCCAAATGAATGCCATTGCGCTGGTGTGTGATGCAAAACGGGTCCAAGTCTGAGGTCTACAACAGTTGCAATGCGTCCACGCAGCCCTGAGTAGCACCAGTCCCCCCCCCCACACACACACACCTTTTGCAGGTACTTCTTGCACACCAGCTTGCCATCTGGAAATTGAGCAGTGAAGTTTGCTGGCAGCAGAGGGTCACGAGCTGGGTCCCACTCTACCACATCAATGCCATTTAGAATGCCCCTGACCTACATCACATTAAAGCAAGACAATCAAGCAGTGGGTTGCTGAGTCATGAAAGTATATGATGCTGCACTATAAGAGACCAGGTTGAGCCTCATTAGTTACTGCTGTTGCCGTGCTGTGGGCTTCAGGTTAGAGCCCTCATGCTTGTCTATGCATTCCAAACACAGCAGCAGCAGACCTAATCTATTTGCATCAAGGACAGAATCGTGCCTTACTATGCTTCCTGCGAACAGCTGTGGTGAATTATTTTGAATTATGACAGTGAATGTCGGCATCGACACACACCTTGCTCTTGACCTCTGGCCGTAGCAGTGTGCTCCTCAGCCAGCCTGCTGCACCTCCATTGAGCACCTCATTGGCATACGTGGGAGATACAGTTGTGACGGCATTGCTGTACACCATGCCACCCTGCAGGACATCAACAGCAGCACATGGGAAGATAACTCCACGATGCTGCCAGTTGCCCGTGCTGAAAGATGGGGGTACCATCACAACCACCACAGCTTGCAGACTACGACTGGCTGCTTTGTGGGTGTTGTAACCTTTGTGTGCTGTACCCCAAGAGCATACTGAAGCCTGCTGACTGTCACTGTCACTGCGCAACCATTCAAATGGTCCAGACACACAACCCCAATGAGCTGGTATACCTTCATGAGGTTGAGTCTCTCTGGGTTGTGTCCGATTGTTCGCTCATCTAGAGCCCGCTCAATGGTTGCAAACACCTCACCATCAACACCTAAGCCACACAGCACAGCAGGGCGGATTAAACACCAGACAGTATACCACGAGCTTCAACCAGGGTCTAAGAAGCTGCAACCACGTGGTTGTGCAACAATTGTGAGTATGACAAGCATGAACATAAGCGCCGCAGGTATTGTGCAACAGTTGTGAGTATGACAAGCATGAAGATAAGCGCCGCAAGTGCCACTTTTTTCATCTAAATACAGTATGCGAGGTTTGATGCCCGCTTTACCTGTAAATGCAAACTCATCCTGTCGGCACTCCCCTGTGTTGTCCAGATTGTGAATGGTGAGCACCACTCTTGGCCTGTAGAGCCCCAGCTGACTGTACACCTCCCAGTAAAGCATGGCAGCAGCAGCCGTCTGCCACTCATGGAGATGCATGATGTGCGGCTGCTGGCCACTGGCTTTCAGGTACTCAAGTGCAGCTCTGCAAACACGATACACGGCAGATAACACATCCAGCAGGCAAGCTCGTCTCAGCAGACAAACTTGGCAGCAGCTGGTAACAGGGAGTCTTATGTACTACCAATTGTTGCAACAATCTACAACAGTGGACCTTAAGCTGTGTGCAATGAATATTGTTCATTGCTTGCCTCAGCACTGGCGTCAACTGGCTGGAGTTTAGGTTTGGGCTAGGGTTGAAAACCCTAGGGTCTGAGCCCAAAACCTTCAACCTAGACCTGCAGACTTGATGACGGTACTTGTTGCAAATGCGTAAGATTGCATGAGGGAAGCACTTGAGGCAGCACATTGCAGCAAAGTATTTAATGCTAGTTCACAGTTCAGCCGTCTTTCAACACCCCCGCAGGGGCCTATATAGGGTACCTGCAAAAGTACAGATAGCTCTCCAGCTCGTTGTAGCTTCCGCCATATATACGCCCGCCCCTGAACAGATTGCAGCTGTTCCAGTCTGAGGGCCGTATAAGGATCACAGGCACGCCACCAATCACGCCACGGAACACAGCCGTGCGCAGTGCGCCAATCTGCAAGAGGGACGACCACAATGTGTGAGTCTTATTCAAGGTTGGCATCAGCACCAATGTGTACTGCACTGATCAAGACTCTTGCAGCACCAGCAGTAGAACAAAATGACAACAGCAACATGAATGACAGGAGGCAGATGTGATTGCTGGCAGTGCTATTGGACCTGGACTTACTTGAAACTCTCCATCCCATGTGTACCCCTTTGGCACATCTATGTCCATCTCATAGCCCAGTCCCTCTATGTGATCCTGAGGCAAGCACTCATAGAATGGCATGATCACGGTCACATTGTGACCCCGGGCCAGACACGTGCGGGCCAGTCCATGAACCACATCACCAAGACCTCCAACCTGCAGCAGCAGGGTGCAGTCAGCAAGTCATCCAGTGGCTGTGAACATCAAGCCTCAATGCCTGCTGGATATTCATGGAACAATTGTGTGGATATTCCTGCAAGGAGCATGTTCTCAAAGTGAATAGCTATGAGACCTTCAGTTATGCAGAGAGAAAGAGACTTCTCGGCAGCTGCAGCAACTGCCACTGGGACAATCCGGCTCAATACTGATCTGTACGTTGAATTGTGTACTGAGCACACAGAGAGGGCCCAAAGCTGCTCTCTGCCACACACATACACCACACGGGGGGGGGGGGCGCGTGTGTAGGCGAGTGCAACAGCAGCATTTGGCTCAAACTTCTGAAGGTTGCTGGTCACCCAGCTCCTACCTTTGCAATTGGGGCCAGCTCTGCTGTGAAGTGTACCACATCCAGTATCCTGCTGTCTCTGGGCTCCACACTGTTGCTGCCTGCCCCCACATCTACTGGCATGGGTGTGGCACGGGCCGGTGACTCCCAGAACTTTGTGTTGGGTGTGGGCCAGGCAACGCCCAGTTCCAACTGGCGCTGTAGGTAATGCATAAATGTGGTGCAAGGGTGTCAGCTGCTGTAATGTGATGTAAACTGGGTGGGCGGCTAGAGACCATAGCAGGGAGTGTCATCATGAAAATCATCATCAACTGATGGGCTGTCCCCATGCATGTTAGGTGTGGTGATTGGATGTACGCAGGAATGCTTGTCATGGTCGCTGCCCCTGCTGCCTGCAATGATGTTTAAGTTTAGGGCACTGAAAGCAATGCAAATGCATTGCAACCCTGCCACAGCTGCCAGCATTTGTTGGTGCATTGCCTGCTGCTTACATGCTGCACTTGTTCAGCATTGCTTTGATGAGTCTGTGGGTGCTGCTATGAAGGCCACTAGGAGCCATGTTACTTGCATAAATGCCCAGTACAGCATCACCATCTTACCAAGAAAGCATCCGTGCCTGCGGCTGCAGGCGGTGCGGTTCTAGAGGTCTCTAAAACCTCGGTTGCTGCTGCTGCTGCTGCTGGTGATGCTATTGCAGTTGCAGCTCCTGCTACTGCCTTTGCAGTTGTCACTGCAGCAAACTTTGCCAGCTCTTGTTTGAGCCGCCTGTTCTCCTCTTGGAGCTCCTCCAGCCGCTTGACTAGTTCCGCGTCTGCGGTTGTGCTGGGCGTTGCCTGCAGTCTGAGTGATCTATGCGCTGATTGGTGGTGGATTGCTGGTAGGGTGCGCTGCACAGGGGCACACAACAGTTGATAGAGCTTACAATGTATTTGGCAGCAGGAATACATCAGAGTATGGTTTCCTGCATGCTGGCAGTTGATTGCAGTGCAGTGTGGCCTGTGTGATGGACTTTGTCCACCTGCCATACAGGCAGCTGCCTCCAGCACAGCGCAAACCACTGCAATGTTACCATTTAATACATATACCTGCATCATGTACGGACATCACGAGGCCGCGTGTACAAACACAACCAGCGGCACCATGGTAATGCATCAAGAGAGTGCTGGGACCCTGATCCTTACCAGAACTGGCCGGCGCATCAATGGACAGCCATGTGCATGCTTTTGTACAGGAGTTGGTTGCTGATTGATGGAATACCCTCTTGAGAGAACAAGGGGTTGCCCAGTTGGCTTGAACGCCAGATTCATTGCAATTGTCTGTGCTGTGCTGTTTCTATGATACAATGCTATACTGGCTTATAATATCAGCGTGATCATTTCATAACAAGTTCTCCTAAGCGTCTACACGGTGACACAGGGCAGAATCGTACTGGCAACCTTTGAGAATTACTTGCATCCGGTTCCCACCCTCAGCAAACATGACATTTACACCTGAACGCCTACAAGCACGACGTCAATGTTCAGTTCCATGTCTAATTTGCGTTCACAGGTGGGGCAACCCCTACGAATTCTATCGACTGATTTTCCTGGGTGCCGACTTGCCTTCAAACTTAACAAGCTGATACAAGCGCATACATTCTTTATGTGAGGGCAGAGGCACGTTATGTTTCATTTACTACTCTTTGTGGGTGCGCAAGCAGGAGTGCCACCCCACTGCGTTGTGCTGGGGTTGCAGCCCCTGATTGGTTGATTGATCAAGTTAACATGTTAACATGTTGAAGTTTTGAAAGTTTTCTACTTCCACGGCAGGATGCATTCATCGCTACACATCAGGCCTGCAAGGCTAGAAGTAGGCTCTGGGAGCTTGGCGAAGTCGAATTGCAGTATAAGTGTGGCTTACTTCAGCAAAGCGCCTGGATTGACGATCTTCCGACGCCCATTGCCTTCCATTCGGTCAAGTCGTGAGTGTGCAACAGCTACAACCGGCAGCAGACGCTTGCAATAGTTCATAACTGATCTATACTATGCTATGATACTGCAGGCAAGGACCTGGGTCCCATATCCCTGGTGGGTGCTTTTGTGCATCAGCGCGGAAGGCTTTCAGCTCACCATAAGCTTGTGTGCATTTAGCCAGCAACCAAGAGCATGTACTGGCTGTCAAGCTACAGCGGCATCCGACTACAGCAGCGCGGGTTACTTGTGCAGCAGCGGTCACTGTGACCACTGCTGTGGAGGCAGTGTGCCTGTTGTCCACACTGGATGTGCGGACAACAGGCATACTGCCTCCACAGCAGTGTGCTGCCGTCGAACAGCATATCGCCGCATAAATAGGATGTTTGATATGGCTTTCAGTGGCAGCCTGCGGTGTTGATTGGCTGCATGTGGAAGGGGACATGTCAGGCAGGCTCCAGGTGTCAGCTGTCAACAAGCCTTCACTGCCTACATGCAGTTGCCTTACATGCACTAAAGTTCGCAAACGGTTCCTCTACCGGCATTTACCGGCCCAGCAGTCTATATACCCTATATCTGCTTCTGCTAACCAGCTTGATGTCCCCTGACTGCAGAACCAACAAAAACGCATTGCTATCATAGGAGCTGAATTAGATGCAGATGAGTTTGACCTCACCAGCACGCTTAGCAGCGTTGACGAGGACGGAAACCCCAAGCAGCTCACAACGACAGAATCAGCAGGCGCTTTGCCACCTCCCGGTGCATCAACAGCTACAGCAGGGGCAGGAACAGGACTTGCAGAGGCCCTTAATCTAGGGAAAGGCAGCAAGGGCAGCGGCAGCAGCAGCAGTAGTAGTGCTGCAGCAGCAGTAGAGTTGCCAACAGATGAGGCAACTGATCCTGAGCTGGCGAGCTGGGTGGAGCAGCTGCAGCAAGAGGTATGTTGCTTGCAGGAAGACAGCAATGTACAGTGTTAATTGCCATACCAGCGCTACATACTGTTTCAGGGCGAAGTCATCTCCACACATCTTGTGATGTGAACGGCTGAACACGAAGCAGCGCTTCGTATTGTTTTAGGGTAAAATCATTCAACACATCTTGTCATACGAACAGCTGATCATGAAGCAGCAATGAACCTGTCATGTTTCAGACATACACAATGCTCTTGGAAAGCCTGCAACACTAGTACCAGTGCTGTTGGTGTCTTTGGCGTGACACAAGCCAGCCTCATTGCAGTTACAACATTTGAGTTTCCTTGGTGTGCAGCCTCTGTACCTGTACAGCCACCCAATCATTCGTGTATGGTTCAAGAATAGTATACATTTAGTTGCTTACTGCTGATGTTCCGTACAAATTATGCTGACTGTTGATGTTGACTTGAATTGCTGCTCCATTTGCAGTCCCAAGCTCTTGCAACTCAGCTGAGCCAGTTCCGCTCCCAAGCAGCAGCAAAAATCTCCAGCCTGGCAGGCAGACCCACCCTGGATGCAGACGCCCGTCAGGAGCTAGAAGAACTCACAGCAGTGCTGCAAGCAGCACTCGCACAGGTTGATGTGCTGTCCCGGCAGGCGGCACTGGCCGAGGTGCTGCAGCATCGTATAGCAGATCAGGAGGATGTGCTGCAGCAGCTGCAAGCAGAACTGGAGCATGTTGACGCTCAAAGGGTAAGCGAGTCGCCAGTCACGCTGCTGCGGCAGCTAGTGGTAGTAGTAGAGTGATCAGACTGGCAGATGTTTGCGTACGCTTATTGCAATGGCTTTTACATATGTGGCTGTCAAAGGCTCAAGCTTGCTATCTGGCATCATGAATCCTTCTCGGTGTACGTGTGTTGCCCAGGCTGCTGAGTATGAGACTACCCTGGCCAACATCACTGAACTGGAAGAGGCTCTGGCGCTGGCACAAGAGCAAGTTGATGCATCACACAGGTACAGAAGGCAGGCGACCAAGTAAACCCTGGTTCAGGGATGTATATTGTCGCATGATCCTTGCAGTGTGTGTATATGTGTGTAGGAGGCGGGGGCGGGCACTTCAAACAAAACAGGATGGCATGAGTGGTGAATACTGCACATGGTGTGTTGTGTGCCTGTTGCAGCTGGCATCGCAGCAGGGTTGCTGCTGCTGATCAGACAGCCGATGATTGCCTCTGTTGTAAAAAAATTCTGATGCTGCTGTCACACAGGCTTGAGGAGATGCTGGAGCTGAAAGAAGCCCTTCAGAAGCAGCTTGATGAGGCACGTGATAAGTTGGCAGCAGCAGAGGTCCAGCTGGCGGATAGCCGGAAGCAGGGAGAGGCTCTGGCAGCAAAGCTGAAGACAGCAGAAGAGGCAAAGGCAGAAGCTGAGCAGGTGCGCCGGGACAAGGGGAGGTTTAAGCAGCCCTGCAGTTGTTGCTGGTGCCAAGAGAATACATAAGCAGTTCGTGAGAGGTTCAGGGACAGTTCTGGTAGGATGAAAATAATGCAACTCCAACCGCAGCAGCAGGCTGTTGAAGCCAGAGGTTGCAGACAGTGCTCTTATGTTGCCATGTGTTTCAGGCCAAATCAGCAGCTGAAACAGCGCGCCAGCAAGCCGAAACGAACCTGACAGCTCTGAAGACTGATTATGAGAAGCTCCAAGCTGAAGTCAAGAAGGCCCAGGATGTAGCAGAGCAGCTGGCTGCAGCAGCAGCAAGCACAGGAGCAGCTCAGCAGCAGCAAGCCAGTAAGAAGGCGAAACGGAAAGCAAAGAAGGCCAAGGGCTTTGGCAAGCTGGAGGCTGGGGAGGAGAGCGGTGAGTCAATACACTGATGGTGTGAGGTGTGCTTGCACTGTGTTGTCAAGTGCTGCACTGCTTCAACGTCGTTCAACTCTGTTCACAGAGACAACAGCATCCACTCCATCATGGGAGGGACTTGGAAGTGGTCATGTCACAGTGCTGCCGCAGAGGTGATACCCTCTGTTGCGTTGGCAGTTTGGCGAACATTTGTATGTTGCTGCTCAATCCAGGCCTCCAGAGGTGTATGGCTCTACCCACAATATGTGCTGCACTCATGACTTGTGCAGCACTGAATACTTGTGTGCATATGTTCGTGTCTGTCTCCAGGAGATGAAAGTGGTGATGAGGGGGCCGCTGTGCCCGACCTCAGCAACATGGTGAGCTTGACAGACTGATGCAGCAGACACAGCAACTCGGCAGCAGGCTTGACTAGACAGTGTTCACAGTTGTGTGATGATCCCTGGCCAGTCAATACGACGCATTGATCAAGCAGTGAGCCTAGTGCTGTTTATTGTTGATGAATTTTCACAACCTGATAGATCTCATTCAGTGGTGATGCCGGCAAGTGGGCCACTTTCTTTACATCTCTTCTGCTGCCCCTGACTACCGAGTCCAACTGCTGGTGCTGCTGCTGCAGGTGTCTCTGTTGAAGCAGAAGGATGCTGAGGTTGCTGCTGGTAAAGTCCAGCTTGAGGAGGCAACAAAGAAGCTTGCAGACGCAGAAGAACAGCTCAAAGTAAGCTGGTTCTCATGACCATGGCACAAAGTGCAGCTGTGGCGTTGCAAAACACAGGACAGCGGCCGCATCCGCTGCATCTGCACCAGCTGCATGCTGCTTTTCCAGTACCCAATACCATGATAGGAGAGTGACAGCATTAATCACTCCAAATCTGCTGCCATCATGTGGTGCATGCATAGGTGCTTGCTACAGACTGTCTGTCCCTCTGTCTGCTTGTCAGGGAGCACTTCGGATGCTCACCCAATGCGCTGCTAACACTGAGTATATCTGCTGCAGGCATCAGAGGCGGAGGTGGCCAGGCTGACGGCTGAGCTTGAGACTCAGAAGAAGGAGCTTGAGGAAATTGCTGCCAAGAAGCTCGAGGAAGCTGAAGCAACCTTCAATAAGCAGCTTGCAGAGATGCAAACGTTGCTGGCAGACTACCAGACGCAGGTGAAGCATACTGCTGTTATGACAAGCCTGCTCCATTCATGGTGGTTGCTTGCTGCTGTAGGATGTCAGCAATCTGGGAACACAGTTTTGAAATGCCATCAGGATGGGTGTATTGCTGACAAGGGGAGTTGGGTACAGCGTGTTGCAGTGCGTACACCAGCAGGTGTCTGAGCGGGTATGATGACTGATCAATGCAGGTGATTGACTTGTCGAAGCAGAACAATCAGCTTGAGGAGGAGGCCCTGGCTCTTGAGCAGAAGCTTGGTGAGGCTGAGGAGAAGGTGGAGAAGGGGGAGAAGCGACTCGCTGAGCTGTCAGCAAAACTGGCGAATGGGGCTGATGGCAGCAAGGAGCTGAGAGACAAGATCCAAGAGCAAGAGGTTGGTGGCACGACGCTTTGCTCACCCTGTGCTGCGTGCCTGGTGACGACTTGCACTGCTGCTGTTGCCACTGCAGTACTAGGTCTCAAGGGGCGTCGGGAGTGTACTAGTTGTGATGGTCAGTTTCAGGTGGCTGCATAGCACACCTGTGCCAGCGTGCACAGCAGATCCCTCTTCAGGGTCAGTACAGTGTGCATTATGACCTCTGTCAGGCAGGTCGTTCTGGTTTATTGGCAACCCATTTGTTACCCTGCCGCAGACTGCCTTGACTGAAGCAAAGGAGGAGCTAGCTGAGCTCAAGGATGAGTTGAAGTCGGCAGTCAAGCGCGAAGCAGCAAAGGCGCTTGAACTGAGCAGGGCACAGCAGGACCTGCTGCTGGCTGAGAAGGCCTCAATAAAACTGCAAGCAGAGAGAGATGATCTGGCAAAGAAGGTGCGCGGCTGACTCATGTAGCAATGCAAGTGCCTGAGCGTGTGGGGTTGCGGAGCCTCCTGTGATGGGTTGCTTTATAACATCACCTAAGCTCCTATGTATTCATCGGTTGGTGGACATATGCTTCTGCATGTTGAGCTCTGTGTCTATATGCTGCAGGTTGTTTCCTTGCGCAGCAGTCAACTGAAGGCTGAGCAAGCTATTGCAGACGCCGCAGCAGCAGAAGCAAAGCTTGCCGAGTCTGGCGAGAAGCTGTCCTCCATTAGTGCTCAGCTCACCTCTGAAGCAGCACGAGCACAAAAGCTGGCAGGAGAGATTGGGTCTGCAAAAGAGGCTGAAAAGATTGCTTTGGCAAAGCTTGCTGCTGCCCAAGCAGCTCTGGAAGATCAACAGAGGTTGGCTAGTCAGAGAGGAGGGCAGGTGCAGCATCTGACAAGCCAGATAGACAGCTTGAAAGCAACCATGGCAAACATGACCAAGGTACGCAGCTGATGCACCAAAGGTCTTAGCAGCTGTCCGGAGGGGCCTGCATGGGCTTACTCATAATTGCCAGAGTCACAGGCTTGCAGTGCTTAACGCATGCTTGTGATGACACAGTCCATGAGAACAGTCACATCTGTGTTTTGTGCTGCTGACATTGGCTGTATAGTTCCAGACTGTTTACCAGAATACTGATTGCAAAATTGATATGTTTTACAATGTTGCCTGTGCCTCTGCAGGACAAGGAGGCATTGCACGCGCTGACAGCACAAATAAATGAGCGGGATGCCAAGATACAGGTGAGGCGGATTCTACTACATGAGCCTGGGGAATAGCTGTTGCCCCAGTTAAGAGTACCGTGTGTGCTGGGCTAATCCACAGAATTCCTTACTATCACCTGTGGCTGTATGGTTGTGCCTGCAGACAGCTGAGTCCCGGCTGCAGGCAGCCAAGTCAGAGAACAGCACACTCATGAGCCAGCTTGAGAGGCTGAAGCAGCAGCTGCAGGCAGCCGGCACTGCAGCACCTGCTGGAGCGTCAGCGGAAGAGTTGAAGAGGGCTCAAGCACGAGTAGCGCAGCTGGCGGATCAGGTGGGTGCTGCGTCTTGGCAGAACTGCACACTGCACATTTCTGGATGACTGTATGCGATCTGTGCTGCACATTAGCCTTGTGTGAGCTGTGGTGGCAATGCTGTGGCGTCCCCTGCATATGAACAGATGTAGCACAAAGATTTGCAGTTGCCACTCTGATGTATGTATCAGACATTGTGTGCATGTTGTGCACTGTGTCAACACTGGTTGGCATGTGCTGCTGCTGCTTCTGGTGGCCTGCAGACTGCTCAGTTGCAGTCTCAGTTGTTGCAGAAGGATTCAGATATTGCAGCAATGGCTGACAAGCTGCAAGCAGCAATAGCAGCAGCAACAAATGCCGCAGAGCAGAGCCAGACAACAGCAGCAGCAGCGGCACTTGCCAGAGGGGCAGCAGGGCTGAATGAAGAGACAAAGAAAGCTCTGGCAGTAGCACAACAGCAGGTTGGGATTTTGAGCAGGATGTTGACTGCTGTTGGTTTCTGAGATGTATGCTATTTTTCAAGGCTCCTGGCTCCTGGCACGATTCGCTGCTGGAGTCATCCACGGACAGCAGGGGCATTGCTGTCTGTATTGTTGTCTTTGTCAGCCAACACAAACAATCTGCTCATCAATCTCATGCCAGGTTACATGCCGAGGTGTGACAGCCTGCTCATGATGTGTAGGCAGTGCACAGTGACCTGTCAAAGAGACTTGATAGCCTCTGCTGCATATGCTGACTGCGTCACAAGTACCAACACCATCGTCACAAGACAGCAGTTCCGCTCATAGCATGGTGTGAACTTGGCTGATGCTGACAGCCAGTGTGACGTGATTTTGCCTGCTGCAATTGTTTTCAGGTTGATGAAGCTGTTCGTGCTCGGCTGTCAGTGGAGAAGGAGGTCTCCCTGTTGCGGGCCAGCAATGACAACTACGCGCAGCAAGTGGAAGCTCTCACCACTCAGGTGTCCCAGCTAGAGGCCAACATTGTGGAGGCCACACAGCAGAGCAGCAGAGCATCGCAGCAGTTGCAGCAGGTCAAAGCGCTAGCAACTGCCGAAACAGAGGCTGCTGCTTCCATCCTGGGCAAGGCTGAGCGGCTGATCAAGTCCCTGGCTGAGCAAAGGGCGCAGCAGCAGCAGCGGGAGCGGCAGGCAGCAGCTGCTGCAGCTGCTGCAGGGAACCAGCAGGAAGTTGCGCTACGTGCACAGATGGCAGATCTTCAGGTTGGTGCGGGAAGTCTGCTGTGTGGTTGTGATGGCACAAGCCTGGCTCTTCAGTGGATCCGTGTTACAAAGATTCTGATGGTTGCACATGAACTAAGCCTGAGTTCATGTGCTCCAGGATGTTGTGTTCCACAAGATCACCACTGGATCGCGACCTTGTGGACTAGAATAGCCTGGAACGCATGGAGCGCATGGGCAGCCATGAATCCTGTTCGAAGGAGAACCAGTTCAGCACAAGCGAGTTGAGAGCAATCACTCAACGTGACCATGCGTGCACTACCGCTGCTGCTGTGGTTGTAGGTCAAGTTGGCTGAGCAGGCTGACATTGCCATAGATGCAACAGCACGAGCTGAGCAGCTTGAGGAGGATCTGGTGGGACTCAGAGCTGAGGTGGCGCAGGTGACCGTCCTCCACGTCTCTCTTGGCAGGCTGCCTGTTGTGAAATTTTGAGAAACCCTCTGCCTCAGCACTGGGGGCATGGTGGTAGGGCATGGGAAACAATTGAACCATCCCCCTTGGGCTCTTGTGGTATGCATAATGAAGGATGTGGTGCTGTCCCGTGCTCTGTGTATGATGAATGCAGATGCGGCGAACAGCTGCGATTGGTGGCAGTCCCACATCACCCCTTGCTCAGCTGTCGGCTGAGGTGGCCGAGCGTGAGAAGGCACTCGCGGAGCAGCTGGCAACTGCTGAGGCCCGGGCAGCATCAGCAGCGGCTGAGAGGGAAGCCATCAAGCAGCGGGTGCTGCAGCTGGAGATTGAGTTGAGGCAGAAGGACAGGGTGGTGGAGGAGGCGCTGCAGGCAGCAGCAGCTGGAGGGGGAAGGGATAAACAGGTGACTTTGCCACCAGCTGCTGCTTTGGATGCTGCTGCAGAGAGGCTGCCATGGACCATATGTACATCTTTATAGTGCTGAATCATTCTGAACAAGTGCAGTTCTCCTGTTGTCTGCTTGAAGATCATATGCGGTGACAAGGGCAAGGGTTGTCAGCGGCCAGTGTCTTCAATTGCTTGTGCGTTGTGTCTGCAGGTTGCCACCCTCATGGCTCGTGTGTCCTCGCTTGAGGCGCAAAACAGCCAGCTGCGTGTGGCAGCGGCCAAGCGGGAACAGGTGCTGCAGCAGAGCAGAAAGTTTATTGAGAGTCATCTTGCCCGCTGGGCACCTGGCACGAATGCACCTGGTGCTACTGCCACTGCCACTGCCGCCGCTGCTGCTGCTCCAGCAGCCAATGGGATGATGGGAAGAGATGGACCTGGCAGCAATGGAATCAACCCCAATTAGGATCATGCCAGCTTCCAGTTGATGCATGTGGTTCAATTAGGGTCTATAATGGCCGGCAACCAGCTGCAGTTGGCGCAATGGCTGCTGTACACTCTGTGACTACACGTGCACAGTCGGCATAACTGTACTGAATACATCTTGTGAGTGAAGCAATGATTTGTAGGTTCCACAATGCAAGCGTGTGCCAGGGGCAATCCTACCAGCCTCCTCCGGTTGGCTGTCAGGGAAAAGTCCTTTGTTGCTGGGCGTCCAGAGCATGGTACTGAGAATATTCCTGTTGGGAGGGAGTTTGCACTGGATAAACATGTACATATGCAGGTGTGAGCGTTGTGGTACCAGGTGTGCGCACTGCAGTGTGGGTGTACATATCAGAGTGTGGTTGGACTTGTGAGCATGATGCATGTGTGTGTGAGGTGTTGGAAGGGGGGTGCCTTGTGCCTGTTGTACCACTGTCTAATGATTGATTAACAGAGGCCGACAAGCTGCAGCCTCTTGACCAGAGAAGAGATTCATTGTTTGGACCGGAAACATACCATTTCCAATGCACCATTTGCTGCATACATGTGAATTTGAGAGGATTGAGTGCTCTGTAAAGAGGTGCTGGGCTGCTGCTGCGTGCTGACTATACCTACTGGAGCAGTGCCTCTGTACGGTGGAGTTTGAGATTATGTCTGCATGGACGTTTGTGATCTGTTAGTTGGGTCATGTGCTGTTCTGCCAGCTGGCTGCGGCCCGCCGGTTGCATGCCGAGGACACCAGGTGGTACAGGCATGCATTTTTGAACCTGGCCACTGTTACTACGTTGCATGCCCTGCACGGATGACGTGTCTGAGTGCATACTTGCTGCTGCTGCATTTCAATTGATGCCACTGATTGACACTGCAATCATGGCATGTGCTTGCAACAAACAACACAGGCTCCTGCCAGTGATCTGCTGACTGCTCCCACCCTGCGCATGCTGGGCCGCTTGCCCTGTACATCACTATGACTGTTGATTGAAAACAGGATTGCTGAAGCTAGTGCCTGGCACTTTGGCATGAAGGGCCCAGGTATGCTGCTGGCCTAGAATGATGTGTGACATGCACCAGGCTGCACTGCATTCTCCTCACGGTGCTAGACTGCATAAAAGCTGATTGTATAGATGGCTTAAGGTGTGCTGCGTGGGGTGAAGCAAAGCTGTAGGAGGCTTGTGATGTTCCAGCCTACCAAGAGGCTGGTTGGTGCCAGTCAGCCAGCAGTAACGCTGCAAGCGCTGAATTTGTTGACGCTCTTGCTAAAGGCGACCGTGTGGAGCTGTGTGATTGGAGTTTACAGCATCTCCTAGTTGCTACTGCGTCATGGCTTGCTTAGTAAAGGCAGTGTACACCGCAGGAATGTACGATGGTTCTTCGACGGCGGGGAGGCTCCTTATATTCTACTTGTTATACCAGTGACGACAAAGATATTTTTCGGGATCAGTAGATCCAAGGAAATGACACCCTTCCATTTTTGTATCGTAGCCAAAGCGACCGTGTAATGAGGCAACTTGTCGTCAGCCAAGGTCCAGCATAGTGGCGCCAACCGAGCTGCTGCACAGATTGCCAAACCTGTACAGTCCTATTTCTCTGCATTGTCCTATATCTTATCCGTGTCATGGTTCATACAGGGTGAGTTTGCATCGCCATTGGCCACTCGTAAGCGGGACATGACGTCCCTGAAGCAAGGCGCTGCAGTGCCTAATTCAGCGCTGAATGAATGTCGTAGCTAATTATCACCAATCAGGGTGCTTCAACTGCTGCTCACTGGCATCGTGCGCATCGATACATACAGCAGCAGACGAGCACTGTGCATCACCAATCATAGTGTCTCGACCGCGTGCGCCATATTTCTCGTACTGTTTGTAGGTCTACTGAACCTGTAGCTGTCTCAATTACGACAGATTTAAGTGGGCAATGCCAGCACCACAGCCACGGTCCTGACAATGCAGCTTCACAGCAGCAGCACATGAACAGCCGTCAGTCTCACAGTCAGCAAGCCAATATCATGAAAACGGTGGGCAATAGGACCCTGCAACATCAGCCGTCTCATGCCAGCAACAGCTCAGCTGATGCAGCAATCACAATCGACAATGAAGGCTCCCGTAGTGTGTATGACTTCTATAACAAAAGGCGGCAATATTTGATACTCCTGGCAGCTGCGATCGCTTCCATTCTGGTGCCCTTCACAGACACAATCTGTAAGTCTAGTTGCTGGCAGTAAAGTATAGATTTTGTAGGGGCTGGCCAGGAGTACGTATCATGGCAAGGATGTCGGAGCCAGAAGCAGAGCCAGCAGCAGAACATGCCAGTAGATTGCATCGCAGATGGTATATTCAAGACTTTCATCAGCTGGTCACTCTTCTCTTCACACTTCCTGCCGTTGAGAGCATGTTTCTGCACCTGGCCCTACCATACAGCAACAGGGCCTGAACTCTGAACATCTGTCTGTCTGTTCACTGCTGTCGGTATGGTGCAGATCTGCCGGCACTGCAAGCAGTAGGACAAGACCTGTCAGCTTCTGCAGATCTGGTGGCAGCAAGTGTTGCCATTTATATGCTTACAGTGGGCCTCGGAAGCCTGGTCTGGGGACCAGCAGTAAGTACCATGGCCCTTCAGATAACACGCCCGCGAGCAGAGGCGCACAGCCGCAACTGCAGCAGCAATAGAGTGTGATCATGTGTGCTATTGTGTGGCCTATGCAGCAGAGGTTGATCTAGTGACAGTCGTCAGTAACATACGGCACATCATCTGCAGCTGTGAATCAAGTGGGTGGCGGCCTCCAGCGGCCTGACTGCTGTTGCTAGGTACCACCTCCATCCAAAGCATTTCTCTCTGCCACCAGGCCCGTGTTGTAACCCTCCTTCTCATTATATTTGTGCAGGCTGACAAGTTTGGGCGCAGAATTGCTTATGCCAGCAGCACTGTGTTGTTTCTGGGAACATCACTTGCCTGCATCTTTGCACCCACCATTGGGGTTTTGGTGGCATTCAGAGCCCTTCAGGGTCTTGCAGGTGCGTAAAATGTCTGCGGCCCCTGATCTTTATGCTGTTCAAGTCAGTGCTCAATCAACCATCACGCCATACTTGCTCTTTGACACTGGTGGGGTGTTGCGTCTCATGTCGCATGTGTGTTGTGCTGTACAGTACGACTCAGTAGGTTCTTGTTTGGTTTTTGCCGACAAGGATGGCGCTGCTTCTTGCTTCTGTATATGTTTTGTCGTTGTTTGCAGTTGCTTCATTCAACACCACTGGTCAGGGAGTGGTTGCAGATGTGTTCCCACCTCACATGCGCGGCACAGCTGCAGGACTGTTCATGATACCGCTGGTGAGCCACAGCAGTTGAACAGATACAACATCAACTTGTCCTGGTCTCTGCAAGCTTGCACGAGACACAGCCATGCACAGTTCCGAACAATGATTGTAGCTCACCAAACAGTGGTCAGTGGAACATCTTCCCTGTATCTGCATACTGATTGCAAGCACGACAGGTGTCTTCTGATGGCAGCCCAGAACTATACAGAGCCTCAGAACCAATGCCTCTGCTGTCGTCACTCTTGCAGCTTGTTGGTCCACTGCTTGGGCCCCTGCTAGGCGGTGTCCTGTCTCAGGTTTGGGGCTGGCGCAGCACTTTCATCTGCCTGGTGGTGTTCTGTGGTGGTGTGGTGACGCCCCTGCTGGCGCTGCTGGTGCCTGAAACACATCAGTACATGGTGGTCAAAAAGCTGATGAAAAAAGACCCAACAGCAGTGAAGCGGGTTGCAGGTGAGCGTTGCATTCTATGTCACACCTGAGGGCTTTTGCAGGCGCCGTCTGCGCCGTTACTCCTTCCGCTTGTTGAGGTGTTAGCTGCTCGTCTACAAGGCAATTGTGCCATTATCTAGATATGCTGCATCCAGTCAAAACTAAACACAGCTTAGAAGCATTGTGTGTATGCTCATATCTGCAGAGGCGGAGATGATATTGAGTCTCCCGCCAACGTTTGCTGCTCCCTGGGTGCCCTTGAAGTACCTCTTTGAGAGGGAGATTGTACCCTATGCCCTGCTGACGATGAGCAGCTTTGGAGTTATGTTTGCCAGTCTCACTGAGTGGCCGGCAAAGATGTCACAACCACCTTACAGCTTGAGTCAAGCTATGATTGGTGAGTGCCAGTGCTCTGTATTTTGTACCCAGTCAAAGTTGTTGCAAGCATTGCGCTTGCTAGCCGGGCTGTGATGGTGTGCTGACAGCAAAAAATTGTAGCAAGCTGCGTCTAGGACTGTACCACAGCATACAGTCACAGGCCTGTGCCCATCGTCGCTAGTTGCAGCTCTAGCCCACTTCATCTCATCAGCAAAGGTGGGGGTATCCATGTGTGGTTCTCCTCTCATCCGCAACCGGTCCCACCCAATCATGTTTGCACAATGCCGCTTTACATGGACGTGCAAAAGAGTCCTCACCAGGGTCACGCTGTACCTATACGTGCAGGTGTGTCATATCTTGCAATGGGTGTTGCCGGCTTTGTTGGCAGCCCCCTTGGCGGCAAAGCATCGGATGTGACAGCAGCAAGGTATCATGAGGTCCCTCAGGCCAGACTGCTGGCCAACATTATTGCTGCACTGGTTATTATGCCTGCTGGTCTGCTGATTTATGGTTGGACACTGGAGCATGAAACCCACATAGTTGGCCCGCTGGTTGGTCACTTTGTTATTGGAGTGGCATCTGCAGCATACTTACCTGGAATGTTTGGGTATATCAGCACAATCAAGCAGCAGAATGCATCAGCAGCAGCTGCTGCTGTGCAGGCCTCGATGTTTGTGATTGCAGCTGTGTTGATCTATGCCAGTGTGGCAGGGGTGCAGAGCCTTCGATTTGGCTGGTTCTTCACCCTGTTGGCATTCATCCAGCTGGTTATTGCAGTCATTGCTGCACTGTGCCTGTGGAGGAGTTTCAGGAAGGTGTATGGGTCAGCTCACCATCAACAGCAGCAGCAGCAACAGCAGGAGACGGTCTCTCCTGGCAGTGCGATCAAGCCAGCCAACAGCCGTGCTCAGCTTCTGCCTGGTGCAGATGACAGAGAGCCTGCAAGAGATGTGGCAGCAACCGTGTGAGGGTCTTTATATGGTTTATATGGTTTGTGGTTTGAAGAATGTTGCTGTGTGTATTCCTAGCAGTGACGGCATGGTTGGTGGTTCTAAGCTATCTTGACAAGTCAAGTGTTCTGGGTCACAAGGTGGTGCCTGCGTCGGCATCATCTTTAGCAGTCTCACCATATTGTCTTTTTCCATGTGTGTTACAAGGTCTCCTGAAGTCTTTGTTTCCAGGTGGTAACTGTTTTGATGTGTTGACATGCCCTAATCTCGATCAGCAGATCCTAGATGGCATGAGGAGTTTCTGATTTGGCAGGTATTCATGGATTGCTGCACTGCCTGTAGACCCGGCTGGCTGACAGGTGTTGGACAGCTGTGCATCGATCTCAAAAAGGATATGAAGGTATTCAGGTATTGTGACATCCAAAGGAAGCTCTCTCAATGCTTGCCATGCTGTGTATTGCAACGGATGTTGTCATGTGCACTTTGCATTGTGCAGCATGCATGCTGCTCAGCATCAACATGACATGATGTTCCCTTGATGTTTTGTTGCCATTGCATATAAACTTTTGGGACGACAGATAAGTACAATCCAAGTTGTGTCTCAGCTGCCAGCATTGACAGCAGTCACACAGAGACCACAAACTGCATATAGCTTAGCAGATCATCGCTGATTGGAATATCTGTAGCAGATGGACATGGACCTACATAGGCACCTTGGTATTTGCTAGATATGAGAAGCCAGATGGATGCAAACCCAAGAATGCAGCACTGAGATGTGCAGCATGGTCTGGTAGATGATCTGCGCTAGATCACAAACAGTTGTCAATCAACTTCTGGTATTTGCAGCAGTTCTCCTACTGTTGTTAGACTGCGCGCTGAGATTGCTGATTTTTCCAGCAGCCTGGTGCTAAGGGCAGTCTAGAACTGTTACATTGTTTATCATCATGTTGACTGAATATGATGCGCAGGGTGATGCATGGTGGCCGGCACTTATCAGTGCTGTACATGTGGTAGGCTCTTCGTTACTTTTCAGTGGTCATGGTGTCGTCACTTGTACAATGATACGGTTCAACCGAAGTGCAAGTTGCACATCATCTTCATGCTGACCAGCCATGGCAGCGTGTGTCGGGTCCTGGTATGCAGCTTCGCTGGAAGCTTGCCTGATGGGCCCCTAGTATGTAGGGAGGCAGGGCTGTGAGTGTGCGCATCCAGCTGGATAAGCTGGAAGACTCTTTGCCAGCCAGACATGCATTTGTTAACAGTAGCGCCTGATTGCTCACAGTGCAGGTTGATTTGACTCGATGACGTTATGCTCTACCCCGGGTGGCATAAACCGATGCCTTTTGCAAAAATTTGCTGAAAAACTCTGTTCCAGGTGGGTGCGGAGATATCCAATACAGGATCTCTGCACCTTGCAGAGGCTCAAGTGCCGCCTAAGCTTACGATTATTTCTGTGTTTTGTGTTTGTTACAAGGGGGTGGCAGCAGAAAATGCTATCATTCATGTGCAACGTAAACATCATGCCTCTCTCAATAGAATGGTGATTGTCACTTCAGGTAGGTTCTCGAAACCCTCGTGGCCACCATGGTGTAGTGGTAGCATACCGGCCCGATAGGCAGGTTTGAATCCTGGCGGGGGGTTGGGGGCCCTACGCAGGGGGAGTAAACTGCTACTGGATCTGAGATCCGTGAACGTGTGTTCAGATGCCGCATGTTGTCGTGATTGAAGTGAAGGGTACCATGCGTCTCGTGAGCCATTCGCTGGCTCGCTGGCTAGTGCCGCGAGGGGTCGGAGTCCCCCAATTGTATTGGTATTGATATTGGTATTGGTATTGGTATTGGTATTGGTATTGGTATTGGTATTGGTATTGGTATTGGTATTGGTATTGGTATTGGTATTGGTATTGGTATTGGTATTGGTATTGGTATTGGTATTGGTATTGGTACTGGTACTGGTATTGGTATTGGTATTGGTATTGACACTGAATACGGTGCCTCCTCTGGGGAAAATGCTTTCATGGCTGAAGCCACTCAATGGCATGGCAAGCAGCAGTTGTCAATCAACTTGATTGGCTTGAAGTGCAAGACATAGAGCATTGCATGGCGTGCACGGCCTGCACGTGAACAACTCAGTGCCGCATATAACATCACCACCGGCAGTGCCGCATATATGACTCATACTTTGAGTCAACTATATGCATGTATATGAGTCATGTATATGAGTCATATATACGAGTCATATACATGACATCACCACTGGCAGTGCCACACAGACAAAAAAAACAGCTTCCAGCCTGGATGTAGTACATCAACACGCAGTACATCCTAAGCATTGCCAGTGGCACATGGGACGGCATTGGGCTCATGAGGCCCCTGAGAGCCTTCTGGGACTGCTAGCTCGTGAGTGACCACTGACTGTCAGGTAGTAACTGGCAGGCATTCACTGACAGTCAGTAGGGCCTATTGCCAAAGCCAGTAGCTAACCCTGAGCAGGATCTGTTGGCAGTATCACAGTCTCCGGGTCAAATGTAGCATTAGGGGCATTGCAGTTGTTTGCGCTGCAGCACGTCACATTTCTGTAGGCACCTCCGCCAGCCTCAGTGTCAAGGTACTCACAGCTGGCTTTGTCCGTGGCACCATATACCCATCTCCAGGTTGTGCGGTTGGTGCATGTTGGTGGGTTGCTGCAATCCAGGAACTGGGTTCTGTAGCAGACACTGCGTGGACCATTTGACTCAAAGTCAACTTGAACAGGGTATACCACTGGCTTGAGGGTGTTAGAGAGCTGAGTGGAGCTTTGTAGACATGTACCTGCAGGCAGAAGACATCATATGGGCCTGATTTGCAGACCCTCAGCGCAAAATCACGGACCTAGGCGGCCAGAGTCGCTGACAAAATTTCTCAGACACCAGGCTGGTGTCTGTACTATAGAGGAGTCCATTTCATGCTGGAATTTTCAGAATCAGTGCGACGTCGTAGTATTGATATATAATATTGCAAGTGTGCGCCACGCACTACCATTGTGCTTCAAGTTTGTAGTTGGGGCATCATCAGCTCAGCTGATCGGATCCTCAATGAATCAACAATTGGATCATCAGTGGATGAAGTTTATAAGGATCCTATCCTTGAATAGCCTATTCTCGTTGAATGGTACTGCTCCGGAGCAGTATGCTGTGGATACTGCTCCGGGGCAGTACCATTTAATGAGGATAGGCTATTCAAGCAAGCTGCAACTATCAAGTCAATACACTGTGGCCGCCACATGGCATTGGATGTACCCAAAATACCTATGGCAAGCCTGCCAACACTGTTTCCTTATGCCTGGCGGGTCCAGAGCAGCACTTCAAGTGCCGAATTGGTATGACAAAAGGGATCCATGCGCACATATGCCAATCATCACTAATGTCTTATTGCGAGCCAATCGGAATTGAATATGTCAGGCTGGTTTTTACTGCACTACACTTTCAAGAAACGATTTTTGTTTTGATGATTTGCTGGTTAGTAATCATGATTAGCACTGCTGCTGATCAGCACTGCTGCAGGTTGCCACTACAGCCTGAAAGCTGAGATGCTCTGAAGCTGGACAAAAGGCCAGTCACTTTCAAATAGTGGGATCTTCCTGGGTCGTCCATGCACAAAAAAACTGGTTTCAGTCTGACTCACCAGGTCTTGCAGCGATGGCAGCATGGATCATGATGCAGAGGGCCACAGCCAGAGGCAGCAAAACTGCAGCATCACGCCCTGTCCCACTTCCACTCCCGGCCATCCGGCTAGCTTATGTCTATTCTGAGTGTCAGAGGGTGTGAAAAATAGATGCTTTATGCGTATTGTGTCCGGCTGTGTTGAAGGCTTGCCTATGCTGCTCTAATGTTCCGGCTTACGCCTCGTCATCGCAGTACACTGCATGCCTGTAAGACCAGGACACTCAAATTCGCGAACTATGCTGCAATGATGTGGAAAACCCATCTGACACAAGAAGCTACCGAGGTAGCCAGCGCCAACCAACAGGGCTGAGTCAATCCAACGGCGATCGCCAACGGACGGTTTTCACTTACCTGGGAGCGCAGAAACCTTGGAGCGCGGTTAGGTCACGCAACGTTGGCTAAATTTCTGCAACAACGAGAACACGTCATCAGGAGGACTGCATGTTTTTTTCTGCCACATTAATGAGGGAGGAATATTTCCCCCTGAGCAACCAACGCCTAGCGTCACAGGTTTCAGTGCGCACTCGGCATGCCTTGACCGACGCTGCCAGTGTACACTAAGCTGCAACAAAAGTGCAGAGGCAAATCTGGCAACCGCTTGCAAGCCCGACCAGCCTTACCAACAAATACATCTAATGCACCTGCCAGAGATGCTACTTTACTCAACAGGCATATCCTCTGCAGTCCACCACCAGCCTTCTACAGCTTCCAAAGCAGCCACCCTATCAAGTGGCATAATCCCCTGCTTATACTGCAACCTCCGCTTATTGACCCAGGCTCCCAGCCTAACACCCTCAGACTCCTCTCGCTGAGTTGGCATACGATGGTGAACAGCAACAAATCGCTTCAGCACCTCTAAGCCGTCCTCAAATGCAGAGTCCAACAGGTTCCAGGCCCAGCCTGGCACTCCAGCTGCTATAGTGTCAGCAACGTCGATGGGTAAGTCACCTTTATTGTACTCGCTGCGGCGCAAGGAGCACCACTCCCCCAAAAGAAAGCCATCTGGGAGTTTCTGCACAGCAGACACGAGCACGTGCAGCAGTTGCTGCCACACTCATCCCAAGGTTTAAGACCAAGGTGTAGAACCCTAAACCCTTAACACTCATCCCAACAGTTGCTGTTACACTAACACCTTCAGCTACCGCCTTCTCACTGTCCTCTGCCCAACAAAACACATTTGCTGCGTCTGCTGGCAGTGCTCCCTTGAGCCCACGAGGTTGCACACACATACTTAGTAAGCACTACATATGCAACAGTGTTGCACGCTCAGTCCATGTATGGTGCGCACCTCATGTTGCTTTGGCAATCTGCCATGCTGCTCAGCAAACTCCTGTAGTAACTGTATCAACTTGTCCAGAGGTGGTGCCCTGACTCGACTGTCCCACTTCCAACCAGGCAATGAGCTTGTCATATGTTCTATTTGTTGGCTGGTGAGTAGACCTCGCTTTCGCAGGTCATACATCTGCAAGCAGCAGTGAGTTCAGAGCAGATGGGCCATGCAACCATGCAGCTCCTGCTGTTTGGAGTTTGTACAGCTGCTGAAGGCAGATGTTTGCCTCCATCAACAGAGTCTGCATTTTGAAGGGTTTTTGAATTGTATGGCCAATGCCTGCAGCTACTCTGATGCTCTCACAACAAAAATACTTTAGCCCTGCTCAGTCATGCACCAAATTGCAGGGCTGTTAACACCTGCTGCTGTGCCAGCTTTGGCTTTTTGCGTGCATGGTAAAAGAACGGTAAGCCAATAGCAATAAGAGTTGCAGTGTTCACTGCCAAGCACTTACTCTCAGCACAACCGCTGTAGCTGCCTTGTCCTCTCCAGTTGCTACTGACTTTGAGTTGTTGCGCAGTCTTGGCATGCGCTGATGCCGCTCACAGTACTGCTGCAACAGGGCTGTTGCCTCCTCTAGCTCACTGGCTAAGGTTCTACTGTGCACCCCCCAGTGCCAATGTGGTATAGACTCCAAGGCTGCGACAAGCTCTGGCTCCAGTTTTGCATCGTGGTGTAACAGCCTGCATTGCTCGCTCCAGTGCCCTACCGCTACACTATTGTGCTGCTCGTGGAACCGAGGAAGCCGTTGATGCTGGCTAACGAACTCGTACAGCATGTAAAGGCGTGCTTGAGTCGCGTCTTGAAACTCTACTGCAGTTGTTGGGCTGAAGGCTGCAGCGCAGGCCACAAGTTGCTGGCCCCTGTTGTGATGCTGGGTTGGTTGCTTTGGCAGCGGCGGTATCGTGAAAGTGCTACACTTCAGAGCCGGTATAATTTGAGTGTTGCCGGAGAGTGTGCAGCACCGAGAAAGTGGACCGCAGTGCTTGGCCAGCCAGCTGCTGCCAATGCCTGGTACTTGGGCGAGTGCCATGGAGCCGATTCAAGCAGCAATGGTAATATAGAACTGATATTATAGCTACAGGCGATATTAATATCAACCCTCTTTCCGCCTGCAGCGCTGCTAAGGCCTTAGCCACCTGCTGGGCCGTACTCTGCTATGACAGAGTATGTATTATACTGTATGACCGCATTGCTGTCATACATGTTTGCCTTGACCGATGCGGATGCGCTCTTTGAAGTTCGGACCGCCCCAAGGGCTCATGCTGGCCTGTACCGCCTTGGGGTCACCCATCACTATCTATTGTTCCGTTGTTCCCTTCTATTGCCTATTATTGGTTGCTCGAGTGTCGATGAACTGGCGCCAAAAGGCGCACAAAACTGTGCCTGCACATAGCACATGATGCAGTACAGTTGGATTGCAGACTTTGTACATGTACACCGATCATCTAAGACGGGCTCAACCTTGCGAGAAGTATACACTGCTTTAGTAAGCTCGATCGCATCGCAACTGGCTAGATCTTGCCGTTGTCACCTGTCAAGCATCAGGCTGGGCCCTCAGGGAGGCTCCAGCCAGATGCGATTGGGGTGCTCTCCGAGATGCCACGCAAAGTCAAGGCTCTTGATATGTGAACTTTCAGTAATGCATGGCTGTTCGAGTCCGCAACACGCTCAGCTGTAAGCTGCAGCTCCATGCTCTAAAACCGCAGCATGCAAGGTGAGGCCTAGTAACTGAATGTACTTGAGACTCTGGAAATTGAAGGTCATCAGGAGCAAGAATTGTTACCTTGATACAATAACTGTAGTGAGGCACTTTGCTGCGTTCCTTCAGCCTTATGCCTATGCCAATTGTGCAGCACTGGGCTCGCACAAATTGCAATGGCATTTGCAGTTGCAAAGGATGAAGCAGCCTGCCCAGTGACCGTGGTCAGTGACCTACATGTATACGAAGTTTAGCCATGCAACAAGTTGAGATGCTATGGCAAATGGCATATGTCATACTAATCAAAGTACAACCAAAGCCTCATATGCCTCACATCATGGTAGTCAACACATTATGTGCGTTGTGGCTGTTTGTGGATTGTCAGTGAGAGCCATCAGGGAGCGCTAGTGACACCCTTGCAATGCTCAATACTATTGAGCATTGCCGCCTAGTAGGCGTGCGCAACTTGCAATCTGAAGCCAGGTGACCGTCACGTGTGGCACTGCTATTTCTGTCTTGAACACCCTAACACTGTTGATCATTCATGATAATGCTGTTGGCAACTGTGTATGGTGGCCCCAAACTTTGTAGCAAGAAAGGTTGCCATTGTCACAGCCGATGGCATACATGGGGCTCTCAGTGCTGTCAGGCCCTGACATGAGGTGACACCCCAGAACAGCTTCAAGCCAAGTGCCATTGTGGCAGGGTCTGTGGCTGCCTGCAGGATTCGCTTCCAGATTTGATGTGGCAAGGGTAACTTCCTTCCTTCCTTGATGTGGCAAAAGTGTATATACTGTTGTGGTAATTTTGGCACCAGTGTGACAACCAGTCAACTTTGCCAGAGGCACCTTGCATTTCTACTGCTGTTGTTTGTTGTTGACAGCACGGTGCACAGTGACCCAGTAACTGACAACACCCTAGGTAACAGCACCCTAAGTTTTGCCCCCACGACCCGTGATGACATGCGACAGACACCATTATGCACATGGCGTACTGCTGTAAAGGTACGCATTAATCAGGGAAGACGTTGTGTACCTGAAGTTTTATGCCAGCAGCTACCGTATTGGAGCAGTCAGTGCGTTCTGTATGAAAGCATCCGTGCTTGATTACGGCGCACCAACATACCATTTACAGTGGTTACAGCTGTTCGTCTTATGCTTCCGGTCCTTGAGAGCATAAAAGCGACTAAACGGAAGATTCTCTGGCGATGGCATAGGTGACCCCAGAGTCCTGCGTGATCATTTGCTCAAGGTTGCATGACCCATGTTGCATGCGTTTGATTGATGTGTTTTCAGGTTCTAGCCTTAGCTCTGATGACGCCAGCATGTCCACATCAGCTCTGGCTGTGGTAGCTGGTCCTGTCCGCATTCTGCCCATTGACCAGGACAGCTCCCGATTATTGCGTGCCTCACCTGCGACCTTCTGGACAGGTGCCATTGTTGGTGTGCATAGGGCCTGGTCACAGTTGCAGCAAAGGCATAGGAAAGTCAAACTAGGGCAGCGCTGGTTAGCTGGTGAGACCTGAAGACACCTCCAGCACACTGCAACCAGCTGCAGTCCCAAGCATTTCATTACCCACAGTCACTGACGGGAAGCCTCTCAGCTGATAATGGGCCTTGGCGCTGGTGGCCCAGGGGCCAGCAAGAAACACCAGTCCTCACAAGCTGTTTCATCAATCGCAGCTGCAGAGGCGAACGCAGCAGAAGCCTTGGCTGCACTCAGTGCTAGACCTCAGCACAGTACTATTGTAGCTCGATACACAGCAATTGCGGACAGCAGTCACAGTGATACTCAGACAGAAGCAGAATGTCCTCCCGAACGCACAGTTGATTCAAACCAACAGCAGGCAAGGAAACGCCGAAAACGCGCTAGGCAGCCCTTGCAGCCTGCTGCTGCCGGTGCTGACACTGCAGCTGCAGGCGGTTCAGATCCACCTGTAGCTGCTGAAATCTACAAACACGCCAGTGGTGTTGCTAAGAAGGTTGTGGAAGCACCTGATGGCAGCTGCTCAGTGCAGCTGGTAAGTGTGTGGTGGTCATGGTACAGGCTGCAGTGCAATGCAGACCGACTGACAACAGCATTGTTGATAGCTTGTGAAATGGCAGTGGAACTGATAGTAAATGCCTGCATAGCTTTTCAGCACATTGCATGTGTACAGCATGAATGTCATCTCATCTGACACACATGGCCGGACTGCCAGTTTGTTTTGCACCATGTCATCCTGATGCCCATCCAGTGTTGAACCCAACAGTCTAATCTCCCTGTCGCCCTGGCCACTGCCTTGCAGGCTCACCGTCTGTCCAGCAAGTCTGCAGCCACCAACAACTTCTGGCTGCACATGCCGTCGAATCTGGCCAGAAGGTGCTTCAGGGATCCAGACCTGCCTTGTGCGGTGGACATACTGCTCGCGGTGGATGAAGAGGCCCCAGGTATGTTGGAAGGGTTTTGTGAGAAAATGAAATACCACAACTGCAACTCCTTTGCGGGATCAAGGGTTTTATGTGAACCCAAGGTATCACAGCTGCATGTCTCCTGTGGGATAAGGGGGAGTTCAAGAGCTTGTGGGCTTCAGCACAATATGAGCTTGAGCTGATCTTATGCCCGTAGTTTAGCTGCAATAACCTGCATTGCGGTTGTCAGACACACGCCCACACTTTACAATTCCGCCAGCAGTTCTGGTCAAGACATCAATATTCTGATTGCCTGGCTTTGATGTACCACAGATGCTGAGCGGTCAGGCAGGATCAAGTCTACCGTGCGTCGCCGGCCCGGTCGATCCGAGTACTACATTGCCGGGTGCTCCATAGCCCTGAGTGCCTACAAGAACTATACAGTTGCCAAGATGTCAGTGAACAGCTCTGCCACTGAGCTGACACTGCATCTGCAGTCGCCCTCAGTGATGGAGGCTGCTGCTGCTGCTGACCAGGAGGAGGTGGCAGCAGCGGTAGAAGCAGCACGGGCTGATGCAGTGTCATCAGGCATCACTGGCTGGCTGGAGTGCAAGGTAGGATGAGGGGCAGCAGCAGAAGCAGCAGGAGCAGCAGGTGGCTGATCATGCAGCAAATGTGTCATGCAGCAAAAGTGTGTGCAACGCAGTCGTAAGTTTTTGGTGTTTCATTTGAACAATGTGGCTCAGTGATTGATGAGGCTGCTGTTGACGCTGATTGTTGTCCTTCCTAAGATGCCAATCCCTGCCAATTGCAGCTGCAACACTTATAGTTGCTTGTACCTGCTGCACAAGTATAACATGCACTCATAAGCAGGCAGCGGCGGATGAGCATACACAACCCTTGATTCAGCAAGTTGTAATATTTCCTACTGGCTCTTTGACTCAGGGCGTTACCAGCTGCAGACAATGTGCTGCCCATTCAGCAGCCTCCAAGCCATGTATGGATCCATGATTATGACTATATACATGAAACCAGGAAGTACAGCTTTGATCCAAAATCATGAGGTGCAGATGCTGGACCTGACTGCATGACTGCACCATGTAGTGAACATTGAAACTCGTGAATGCAGTAAGACACTCAGGACCCTATTACTGCTCCACTGCAGGGCACCAAGAAGGTGATCACCACCACCACCAAGCGCAGTCTGTTGAGAGTGCCAGCAGCACTGGTGTCCAAGGTATACCCTGCACCCCTCCCAGCAAAGTTCAAGGTGGACCTGAAGTGTTACAAAGACAATGTACTCGTGGGTGAGTGCTCATAGGCAACTGGCCAGCAGCTGCACCTTCTGAAACCAGAGGCAGGCGTACTGACCAGCTGAACCAGCACTGCTGTGGTTGGGTGATTGCACTCAGCGCTGCTCGGTTGACCCAACGTGTTGAGACACGTTTTCCAGAGTGGCAGCATGCAGCATCCTCAACAAGCGTGCACATCATAGAACCTGCGTGTAACTCTCTGTTTTCTGCATGTTGCTTCAGGCACCCGACTTGGTGCTGCTTTGACCCCTGACCGGAAGAACTACGAGAAGAGCAGTTACAGTGTGCTGCTCAGTGAAGAGCTGCAGCAGCAGCTTGCAGGATGTTCAGTCATCTGTCACAGAGGTGCACTTCCAAACCACCTGCAGGTGAGCTCGGCATGCTGCAGGTCAGTGTGTGACACTGCATCAGCTCAGCATGGCAGGAAACACTTGCTGTTGCATCACTTGTGTGAAGCTGCCTGGCGGAGCTTCAGCAGCAAAAGAATGCTACACAACCTGTCCTGTGTTTTGTCAACTGACTGTTGCTGATCATTACAGCTTTTTCATTGTACTGGTGGAAATGCAGATATGCTTCAGCAGTGGCCAGAAGGGTGCCAACAGCCCAGCAACTGCACCTGATGCTGTTATCCGCAGCAGCCCAGTATCAGGCTCACCTGAAGATGACCATGTTGAAACAGCAGCAGGTTCTGCAGCAGCTACTGCTGCAGCTATTCCTCGTCCTGCTGCTGCAGAAGGCAATCACCCAGCAATTGGTTTCCATGCTTCAATGCAGCACCGAAAACAGCCGTCAGTTGTCAACCGAGCAGCTCACAAGCGCCCAAGGGCTCAGGAAGATGGTTCAGCCTCGTGCAGGTGGTTCCCATGGGCAGGTCCTAGTGCTTCTCCTGCAGGTGGCAGCAGTGCTGCTGTGCCTGCATGTAGACTGGGTGGCATTCGGGGTGCGGGCAGAGCAGAAAGCTGTGGCAGACAGCAGCAGATGCAACTACTGCAGCACAGCTGAATTAACGTATGACTACCATGGTATCACTGATACCATGGCATGATACCATGGCATGAAAGTGTCTGTTTGCGATGTATATCACCAGCGCATTCTAGTGTCTCGTCTGCGGAAAGAGGCGTTACAACTGCCCGGCTATGAAAACAGCTGGATATGAAACTCACTATCAAACCGTGATGTGGAATTTCATGGCAAAAGATTTGGTCGTCATTTCGCAATACTGGCATAACAATTGGTTGACTTGCGGTTTCCAGTACTGTACTGGTACTCGGCATGCCGAGCCTTGTGTCCCCTTTGACCATCAAATTATCCCCTATTGTTGTTGATACAACTGCTGCTAGCGCAAGTGACTACTCATCACATCTGCACAGTCGTTCTCGAGGCGCTGGATGGCGAACAGCTCTTTGGCAGATGCAGAAATAGCAGATAGATGCGGAAAGACCGTGAACCACGCTTACTGCCACAGTTTACTCTCCTCAGGGGCCCTGCGCAGTGTGAAGCCAGGCGGTTCGTGCTGTCGTCCACATGGGTCGCATGCTGTGTACTGCTTGTGATACTGTTGCTCGGCGAATTCCATTACTTCCCTGCCGTGCAAACCAAAAGGCTAAAACTGGTGATGCCCCCAGACTTCAAGCAGTATACACGGTACCTTCGGCAGAACACTGTCACAAGCACAAATCTGATGGTAACTTCTCAGGTAACAGTGCAGCACAACAGCAGCGGCGGCAACTCAGCAAAGGCAGAATCATCACTGGATGACTTATGGAAGACAATTCCCTTCACAGCAGTTGTGAAAGCAGCAGACACCAGACATGAGTATGAGGCTGCAGGTCAAGAAGTCTGGCAGAAGATGGGCGCCCATTCTGACCAGGCAACACAGCCCCTCAGCACAGTGGTGTTGAAATCGCAGCAGCAGCGCATCCTGGCACCTCTTCAGCTTCCAGAAGTATCCTACGCACATGACCACAACATTGCGCTTCTCATGAGGTATGTGCAGGAAGCTGTGAAGCACACAATAACAGCAGAAGAGGCAAGATCAGGATACACAACAGCATTTGCACGTGTTGTGCCGCTGCATCCTGACAGCCCTTGGCACATCACGCCCACAACAGTATGGCAGCAGCCACAGGAGTCAGCTACAGTGTTTGAAAGCCCGGCAGCAAGAGGCACACAGACACCCACCAGCAGCAGCAGTGGTCATACACCCACACAACGAGACTCTCAAGCCCCTCAGCAGCAGCTGATCAGACCACATGATGCAACAGCAGCAGCACAGCAACTGATGACCCTAGCCCTGGTCATGCTCAAGTCAACCCGCAAGCTGGTGCAGTGTGGTACTGAGGACAGCAGCATGCCTCAGCTGCAGCCAGAACAGGCTGGTGGCCCCCCAGGGGGACAAGTGCTGCTGGCAGCAGTGCTGAGTGACCAGGGTATAGCAGCAGCAGATGGTGGGGCAGCAGGTTTTAGTCCAGCTGGTGATGCCATGCCCAATTTTGTGCTGCAAGTTGTCATGGTGAGTGGGGTAACACCCCAAGGATGGATGTTTACAAGTAGCTTGGGTTCAGCAGCAGCAGCAGCAGCAGCCATGCATGGTATGCACGTGGCATGTGCTGTACTTGGCATTCTGGCATCTAATACAGCTAGATAATTCTCAGCATAATACCTATGACAGTGTCATATCACTGATCAGCAGCTTGTGCCATAGTAGAGGTCGTTGCTATCTGTGTGCCACACTAGTAGTGAGTGACATTGCCAGTCAACCAGCGCTGAAAAGGACTGCTTGATCATATGCTATGGTTCTTGAACATGCCAATGTGGGGTTTCATGCCACAGCGTGCTCAAACAAGCCTGAAGGTTTCTGACACTTGATGCTGCATGTGTTGGTGTCTGCTGCTGCTAGTTTGCCATGCAGTCCCAGCCTGGAGCACTCTTTGTCAGCATTGTCCATGACAGCAGCAGCACCAGTCATGGTGGGCCAAACAGCGACAGCAGCAGCAGCAGCAAAGGTGTGTTGTACTGGATGGATGTGTTGAAGCTGCTGCTGCTGCCCCTGAGGGTGCCGCTGCTGGTCACAGATGCTGCTGAGGTGCTGGCAGACACTGCCACAGGGTAAGTCCATCCATGAAAAACATTCGAGGACAGCAGATGGCAACCTACCAGTACTCCTTGGGAATTTCAAGAAAATAACAAAAATCAAACATAAAAGTCAACATCGATCTGTGCTGAGCAGTACATGACTTGTCCCAGGCCTGGTGTAAACTCTTTCTTAGATCACTACCAACAGGGTTTATAACAGAATGCAGTCTGGCAGTCAAATATGCCTTAATATGAGTTGAGATTGATGATTTGGTCGGTGTCACTTGTTGCAGAGATCAGGCCCCCGGAGCACAGTATGAAGCAGCCTTGCGTAACTCAGCAATAGACAGATTTTTCCATGAGACAGCAAAGAGTTGCAGCAGCAGCAACAGCAGCACGGGCACTGACGATGCTGCCAGCAGCAATGCCCATGGTGCCAGCAACAGCATAGCAGATGAGGAGGCAGAAACTTCTGACACACAGATCAACCAGGACAGCAACTTTGGCAGCAGCAGCAGCTATGCGATGAGTGAGACCCCCAGCCACAGCAGTGGCACAGCTTCTGTTGAGTTTTCTGCACATAATCTGGCTGCTTGCTTCCAGCCAGACTCGGTGCTGTTCATTGATGGTGGTGTGCTGTTCTGCAAGGCTGATCTGCACAGGCTGCTGATGCATCGTCACGCTGATGTGGCATGCGGCTGGGACCTCAGAATGGCTGAGCCAGCGGCAGCAGTAGCACCACCAACAGTAGCTGCAGCTGCAGCAGCAGGCGTCACCAAGTCAGGTGTTCCAGCAGCCACAGCAGCTGCTGTTACAGCGAGCAGCAGTGACGTTGGCGGCACAGCTGTTGTGGCTGAAGGGATACGCCCAAAATTTGAAAGAGGCTCAGCCAGTACTGCAAGGGTTACAGCTGCAGCAGCAGCACCAGCAGCAGCAGGCTTGAGCAGTGATGCTAGCGCCATGAGCCGCCTAGTCACGGTACCCCAGGTGCAGCTGAGAGCCAGTGGCCAAGAGGTGGATCTGCTGCTAGCTGCAGCTGTTAGCAGCAGCGGCGGGAGCAGCGCCACTGGCACCAGTGTCCTCATGCCAGAAGTTACCAGCAACACACCAGATACCGCAGCATCAGCATCAGCAGCTGTTGCTGTAAATGAGCGGAGGTTGCAGCAGCAAGCTGTGGAGTATGGTGTATTGAACCTTGAGCAGTTACAAGTGCAACAGCAGCAACAGCAAATCCAGCTGGAGCAGCAACTGCAAATGCAACAGCAGCAACTGCAACTGCAGCAGCAACATGGTCATGCATTACCACACACATTGTCAATTGTCTCCAGCAGCAGCAGCAGTGCTGGTCAGGTAGACCCAATAGTGATGCAAAACATACAGCAACAACAAACAAATACTGGCAGCGTTGCTGCAGTATCAACAGCTCAGCTAAGTGCAGTGCAACAGCTGTCCAGTAACAACTCCTTGACACCACCAACACAGCAGCTCCCACCGCTTCTGCAGCAGCAGCAGCAGCAGCACCTCTTGCAGCTTCAGGATCAGCAGCACCAGCAACAACAACAACTTCTACTGCTCCAGCAGCAGCAGCAGCAGCATGTAGTTACGGGCCGGCCACATTCATCCATACTGTATGAGTTCCCATTCTATTACGGTGATGCTGCTGTTGGTCGGCTAGTGACAGGTCAGCAGTTTGATGTGGTGCCGCCTTATGCAGCAGCTCACATGCCAACACAGAGCAGAATGGCAGCTGGACTGCCGATGCAGGTGGGCATGCCAGTAGGGGAAGGGCCTGAGGTTTTCAGAGGTCATATCTTTCAAAGACTGCGTCGGTCCTGTTCTGTTTTACCGCGGCAGTGCCACTACAGCCAAATGAGGCCCTCCTAGGGCTTGCAGTCTGATTCTCAGCGCCCCTCTGTACACGTCGTGATGTTTGACTTACAGCTATCATCTTCCGCTGTCGCTGCTGCAGGTGTACTGTTGCTGGAGTGGCCTAGCTAAACTCCGAGCTGAGCCCTTCAGGCGGGGTTTAAGGTTCAGGTCACATCAGCTAGGAGAATGCAAAACCTCACCACAAAACCTTATCTGTGATGACCTACACCGACTTGGGTTTAGCAAAGTGCTGGCAGATCCGGGTGTGTTAGTGACACGTCAGTTAGAGCTGTCAGCCAGGGTAAGTAACAATGTGAAGCAGGCCGAGAGGATGCCTTACATACGGCGCAGCAGGTGGTTGGAGGTTCAGGGATCTGGCAGTCCCTGGTTGCTGAGTCAGCAGCAACTCACGGAGCGGACGTACAGATCTGTCACATGTTGTGGCAAAAGCAGCAGTGAGTTGGCGCAAGCCTTTGTTTCTGCCTTAGACGACACAGCTTTTCTTGATTCGAGGTTTGGGACTGGCACAGGGGACTTGACGGATCTTCTTTTGGGTGTACAAAGAGGGGATGGCAGCAGAGTAGGCAGCCATGGTAAAGAAGCAATAAAGTTGAGCAGCACAGCTCTGCAATCAGGCAGTGCAATGGAAATCATCAGTAATCTTTATCATGGTTCAGAAGCTGTTGGAACCAAAGATATCACCTTCATTCACACTTGGAATAATGCACCAGCAGCAGGCATTTCTTATCCATTTGGAAGTTTAGGTGTTGAGGACTTTGTGGCAGCAGCAGAGGGTCTGCCTGTTGGCAGAGCAACAGTAGGGCAGGTGAATGCAGCGACAAGATTACGAGCAGCAGGAGCGGGGGGGTTGGCAGCCGCTGCTCATGTGCAGCAGTGTGCAATTGGGGATATCATTGCTAGAAACTTTACGGAGGGGTTCCTGTGGGAGGTGAAGCAGCAACGGCAGCAGCTTCAGCCAGCAGGCAGGGAGTGATGCTTTCTTTTTAGTGTTAGAGGGGATCTGGTGCTCTCCTTGAGGTCTGTAATGCCAACAAACCTGGATAGCATCTAGGGCTCTTAGCTGCTGCCAGCGCCACAGCCATAACCGCAATAATAATTGTGCAAGCTTTCCTTGAGCACTCACATAGACTCTGAGCCTCATACACCAGTGGTGTAACACCATGATTAAAAAATTTGATACTCTGCCCATATACAAGCCAGTACCAGATTCTAAGACCAAAACACCCCCACGTTAGAGCACCCACGTTGTGTGTTGTATGTGTTGCTGCATCCTGTCACTTGCAGCTCTTATTCCATCGCCATGCCATGATCATCAATGATGTTTCGTGGCCAAGGCAGTCAGACATGTATAGGATTGGTACTCAAGGTGCTGTCACAGCAGCTTGGCAAGCTTACACAGAGTCAGTCAGTGCCTTGCAGCAACCCTCTCTCCTAAGCAGCTCATTGTCATTAGGGCCAGTTTTGCCCTGCAGCAGGAAATGAAAAGAGGACTTGCTGCTGCAAGACAATACACCTTCAATAGTTTTCACTTCAATTTTATTGAATGTATACATTCAACTACGTAGTGCAAGTGGATCATCGCCCCTGGTAGCTACTGATTGCTAGTTTGAGAGATGACTGACTCTCAAAGTTCCAAGCATCGTTGCTTGATGCTGCTCGACGTCGTTCCCAAATTGGTAATACAACAAGCTCAGACAAGTCATCCTCTAGGGGTAGGTTTTTACTGTCACTGTTTGCACGATGCCAATTGGTTGCAACTTTGCAGGTTGGCTTATCTCTTGGACGTGAGTGACTCAGATGGCAGTGCAGTAGGTACATAGCCACTGCTCTGTCGCAGGCAATGCCATTGCAAGTTACAACCAGCCTGCCCACACCGACACTGTTGGCTATGGCACAGATTCTGTGCAAAAAGGCTTCACAAGCTGGTGTAAAACAATTTGCCTCTGTTTGCCTTTCTCCTGGCATATGACCCTCAATCTCCCAAGAACCTATGCAATCCGCTATATCTATTATTACTGTTGGTGTGCACATCAGTACGTGACTGATGCAACTGAGCCCCTAGGGCCTGTCACATGTGTACAGGCAGACCTGGGCCTCGATGCCTCGATGTGAGCCGCTCGTCAGGTGTGATCGGTCCAAAGAGAGCAATAGAGGAGTTGAAGCTGGCTTTATCACTTCATATGGGCGCCCATATGCCGGTATTTGCTCATAAGCAGGCCTGTACATGTTCGCAACGTTGGACAAAGACTATGGCTGAACTCGCACCGGCTGTCGACACCACGTGCACGGCGCCGGAAACAGGAATCCGTGCACACAGTCTCAACGGTTGAGTGACTGATCAGTTCATGAACGTGTTCTTTGGGCTAATCCAGCTATCCGTGGCGCAGGCGCCGAGTAAGCAGTATGTCCTGAACGCCAACTAGCTGCTAGCGCTAGCCGCACAGCATACGCATGCAAGCTAGTACTACCAGTGGTTTGCCAGTGAGAGTGCACGCGTGGTACTGCCGAATTTTTTTCAGCTGAGCGCTCAGCCGACGTTGCAAGAGTTGACAGTATTGTCATGACAAGCTTGGCCACTTGCAATCCCCCAATGCACATATAATGGCGACGACTACAACGAGAAGGCAACCTGCCAGTGGCGCTGTAATTCAGCAAGACAGCAATGGCAAGCTGTTGGAGATGATGGGATCTGAAGCGGATGTAGAGCTTATCTTTGATCCAGCCCATATTGGAGACAAGGCCACCACAGTGATGGCTCACTCCCTCATCTTAAGGTTGCACTCTGGTGTCATTGCTAATGCCCTGAAAGCTGGCACCGACTTGGAAGTTTGTGATGACCTCCAGTCTGAGAAAACCATATTCGGCAGCGCGTGCATGCAGGTGCCAATGTCAGGCTCACTGAAAGCAGACTTCATGGTGCTAGCACCATTCCTGTACCCAGTCCTTCCACGGCCAATTGTTACCTGGGACAATTTGGAGGTGCTACTAGTGGAGGGTCAGAAATGGGACATGCCAGTGATTTTGGCGGAAGCAGAAGCCTTCATTGAGCGCAACAGTTCTGAGCTGGACATGACAGCAAGCAGCAACAAGGATGCTTTCAAGTGGCTGGCACTTGCTGACGCAGCCGCCCTGGAGGATGCCTGCCGGGCATGTGTGAACAGAATAGTGAGCTCCAGCCAAGGTGCATGCTCAAGAGATAGACTGCAGGGGCTATCTTTGCAAACACTGCAATACTTAGTTGTTCAATTGTTGGATGTGTGTCAATTGAACTCTGGAAGGTCAGCTAGTTGCTGGTCTGACATGAGGCCAGCCTCGTCTGACCGCATCCAGTTGGCAGCTTTCAGACACCCTGGCAGGACCTCAGGGCGTGGTCACCATGGTGCACTGCATGCATGATGGAGTCATCTGCTGGTGTATGTTTGAATCTGACTCAGATCTGACTAGGCTGTAGTAGATCAGCAGCCAGGACAGCAACAGTTGCAGAGCGTCCATCTATAAAATGTTTTAGGCCTTGTCATAAACACCCACTTGAAGTAATTGCAGTCTATAGGAGGACACCTTGCAGAGGTCCATGATGGGTGTGATGCAGTGATGCTTCTTGCAAGCCTGACTGTGCATGTATTCCATTTCCAAACAAATTTGTTATCGCACTGCGAGCGCACAGTGTGTCATAAAATCATGCCATGATCGGCTGTACGGTACAGCCAGGGTGCCAGCATTACATACATGTCATGTACTACAGTGTATGTTGCCTTCAGGCCCAACTTGGGCAGCAGGAGTCCTGCTGCTGCTTGAGGTCTGTGTTGGCCTCTGGATTACGCTGTCTCCTTTGTGCTTTGTCTCAGCAAGACTGGTGATTGGTGCAGTGGCAACTTTGCATGGATGGGGTTTCAAGGCCACAGCATACTCTGTAGTACTCAGTATGGCGGCCAGTATTTGTGGCCAACTAGGACGGTCCAACACAGTGGTACAGGGCCATGTTCTGGCAATGCTTGTGACAGGATCCTATACATAGGTTACCGTATCCGTAGCACCTACAGGGCGCCTCACAGGGATAAGATTACCAACTTGACAAAGGATCTCCGAGATTGAGTCAATATAAGAATAAATTTGCACGGCAAGGCTGTACACGTGTCCCTTGCATATGCATACTGAGTATGCATATGCACTGCATGCATGACTGGTATATTGACTGACTAATCACCTTGCAATGCAGTACTCAGTGGCACTATATATATGATCATTTTAACATGATAAACAGCTAACTTATCTGCAATACAATACAATACAATACAATACAATACAATACAATACAATACAATACAATACAATACAATACAATACAATACAATACAATACAATACATCCTAAGGGGGTTACACCCTCCCCGGTCCTAGACCTGCGAGCCATCATTCAAGTCGCTCATGGGGCTGCAACTGCGCAGTTGACAGCGAGGAAGCGCTCAGGCGAACTCGTTCATTGTATAAAGTGAAGTGTGTAGAGTCGTTCATTGTATGTAAAGTAAGATTGAGCCCATGCAACGTACGTGTAATACTGATGGTTAGTAGTTATATATAAAATACCAGAAACACCAAAATCAGTGGACATGGAGATAGCTGAGACACCGCAGGCTGTAGGATTGTATATATGACAGTGTCCGTTGTATGGACAATGTAGTTTGCCGCAGTGGTAGCTGAGGTGATTAAGAAAGAAGATATGAAACTATAGTTGTACACTTAGTGCACGGTGCTCTTGTTTTCAACATGATATCATGTTGCACATTGATGTGCCATCTGCATGAGAGAAACTGCATGTGCTTGGAAACTTCAATGCATACATGTATTATTATATTTTACTACTGTCTGAAACCAACCTGACATGTATGTGGCATATGTCAATGTCCAGGCCGCAGTCTCCACGACCGTGCACCTGATTCAGGCTGTGCACAGATAGACACGTGCTAAGGGTGGTGCTAAGGGTCGAGCTTGTCACGGGCATCTGCTCCCTTGACAGCCAAGGCCTTACTAAGGTTTCAGCCTACCAAGGGCTTAGCACTCGGACAACTAACAAGCCCTTGGTAGGCCTGGACAGCCTCTGCCAAGGGGGGGGGCTTAGGTTACTAAGGGGGTTGCCCGCCTAGTGATATCACCTAAATCCCAACCAACCACCTAACAGTGGCACTACCACAACGTGGCATGCCATGTTGTGGTAAAGTTGCTGCACAACTTACCACATGACATTGCCAGCTCATCCATTGTTGCATGGCTCTATCTCTTTTACATGCCATGCACGCGTGTCCCACAAGCTAAGAAGAAGTAGAAGTTACCCTTTCCGGCCGCGAGGCCCCTGAGAGAAGATGAAGCATGGTGGCTGAGCCAACCGCCACACATACTGCATGGCTAAATTTCTTTTACATACATTCAGTCTCCCTCAGGGGATAAACCCACTCATCTCTTATATCACCAAAACCATTACTTGGGTGCTCCCGAGCGCTGCTTGTTGCCATCTCCTCCATGGCCAGCAGTGTGCCTGCACCTCATCCTTCCTCCTTGGGACTTCACCAACACATCCAACACATTCGGAGTATACTCCGAATGTACGAACTGAAGCCTTCAAATGAGTCAAATCGTGTGCAGTAGAGGAGTGCCGGGCTCCTCCTTCCAGAAGGGGGATCTCCCCAGCACTTATAAGTAAATTAACGCTGGGAAAGGTTTGAGAGACTGCCCAGCAGTTGAGTTCATACTTGAGGCTGTAACTCGGGGCTGTTGGAAAGATAGCAGTACTAGGCCGGCCAAGACGCCTGTCTGTCAGTGATATTCATCATACAGGTCATTATGTAATGGCTCAGCAAATCTGCTATCTAGAGACTGTCTTGTGCAACAAGCAGTATCTCAACACATACACATTTCAACTTGCTGCGTGGCTCAATTGCTGTGTGGCTCAATTTCTTCTACATATGAGCTCCACGTCTACTGCCACTTATACCTCTTCATTGCCGGCTGCAATCTGCTGCAACTCCTGCTCTTCAAGTTTTGGCACTCTAAGATCACCGCTATCACTGAAAACTGACGTTAAAGCCTTTGTTAAGCTTCTCTCAAGACTTCCTCTTGCATGGCTCTCTGGACTACCCCCAACCAAATTCTTCAACTTTGCTGCATAGCGAGGGCTGTGTCTTTGTAAACTCTGGCTCTGCTGCGTCCTAGGTGAAGTAAAGCCTGCCCAGGGACCAGCACCCAACCCTGAATCGCTGGGTGTACCCTCACCTGAACCCTGCTGGTCCCAGGTTCCAGACTCACCAGGGCTCGGCAGGGCTTCAAAACCTTCATAATCAGTACCTTCTCTACTGCTTCTGTAACCCTCTCTGTGCCCTGACTGTATTGATGCTACAGGTGTTATGCCATACACCACTTCACGATCTCGTTGCCGTGCAAAGGAGCTCAGGTATGCCGCTGTGTCAATATCCATATGTGCTGTGAACACTCTGTTGGAGGTGGTGCGGGAGCCAGCAACAGATGGTGGCTGGTCCAGCATGATCAGTGCTGCTTCCTCTTCCAGCTGCCTACGCTGCCGCTCATTGTCTCCTTTGCTGTAGACTACTGCAGCTGCAAAGCAACATAGATCAGCAACACAAGCAAGTCAGTGGTTTCTTGGTCTATAAGAATAATTCTTTGTTGGGCTCTGCAAAATGCAGCATGATGTAATGCCCTTCAATTACACGAGTACCAAGCTGGCGATTGCATGCTGCCATGAACTACACGAACCTACTGGATTGGTCACAAATGTGCCCGCCATTCATGCAGCAAACAGACAGCTGTGTATGGTCCATCTGGAGCACTGCACTGCTCAAAATCACAGCACAATCTCAACGCAATGACGATCTGCACCCTCCAGCAGTACACAACATCAAGAATAGCCATCAGAGCGCCACACAGCGGCTTTCTAGAGAAGTTTTCACACAGATGCATCTCTCTGGAAGCACACTCACATTCAATTGACTTGGATGTATGAAGCACAAGCAGCAATAGCACAGGAGTGATATAACCGCTGCTCACCTGCTACCATGACAATGAAGCCAGCTGCTTGAAGGAATGACCAGCGCAGCCATGGCTCACCAGGCAGACCAGCAACAGCAGCAGAAACAAGAACAGAGTCCTCAGCTGCTGCTGTCATGCCTGTTGCTGTTCCTGCAGCCCTGGCAACCCAACTGCTGCTGTTGCTGCTTGCAAGTGCAGATGCAGCCAACTGCTGCAGAAGCCCCTGCTGCTGCTGCTGCCCCAACCCTGGCCCAGTTAAGTTGGCATTGATTGCTGCCGCAAACGCTGCTGAGTTGTTGTTTGTGTCGCCTATCAGCTGTGACTGGTCTGCTGCATCTGGAGCCATTGCAGATGCTACTGAATACACCAGCAGGTTGACAATCCACACAAAGAGGGTGCGGACAGCCTGCAGCAGCGTCGTGTCCACTGCACGCAACTCTCCTGCAAGAACATACAGCAGAACATGCAGCAGAGCATGCCGTAGATGACAACAGCACCGCGAATATTTCAGGGTTGACAAAGCTTGCTGTACTGTTTGGCAGCATTGTTGAGGTGTTTACAACGCAGGCTGATACGCCTTACAGCAGAACACACTATTGCAGCAGAGCAGATCTCAGCAATGCCACTGACAGATCACCTCAAAACCCCTGACTGACTGACTGACTGATCCACTGACTGACTGACTGACTGACTGACTGACTGACTGACTGACTGACTGACTGACTGACTGACACCGACTGACGCACCTGACAGTGCCATCCCGCAGATGTTATAAGCCTGCAATGACCCGGTGTAGACAGCCAGCAATATCAGCAGCAGAGGGCTGCGGACAATCATCAGCAGGCTGTCCAAACTGTTCTCTGACAGGCCGTGGCCCTCAGCACCAATGCTGCTGGCATCCAGCAGCAGCAGCAGCAGAACCTACAGCACAGCCAGCAAATGAACAGCAGCAGCAGCAACAGCAGGGGACTATTGGCACAATCTGAGCAAATGAACCACAGGAAGTAGGAGGACACTGCAGGAGTGCTCCAGTGTACCTGCTGTTATACAATATTTCAGGGTCCAGTCACTGGACACACGCACACACCAGCAGCAGCATGCAACATTGTTGGTCCTGTAGAATGCATGACACCGCCTGTAGGCACTACATCAAGGTGATCAGCATTGGCCACAGCAGGTGCTGCCAGCAATAGTGCAGCAAATATAATTCCATCAACTCACTGTGATGACCACCCCCAGCAGTCCCTCTGCCCCCACCACCTTGAGTGGTGACAGCTGCAGGCGGCTGATGTACCAAGACTGATCTGCCAGCAGCTGACAGGCAGCAACAGCCTGGGACGCCAAGATCAGCAGCATGCCAATTGCCATACTGCCCCTGAACAGCACCAAAAGAGGCTTGCTGTCAGGATGCCTGTATGTTCTGCACAAACCTCAGGATGATGCTGGCCAGGACAAGTAGCAAGCAGGAAAACATGGGGTGCATCAGCAGAGCTCTCACTACACTGAATCTGAACAGCATGTAGTCACTGAGTTCAAGAGGCTATGATTGTTGACAGAAAGGGCAGAGGCACTGCACACAGGGATAGCTGCTGCAGCGAAAAGCATTTGCCAGATAATGTGATGCTTTAATGAGTCTCATGAAGACAATTGTATACGCTCACAACAGCTTGTCATCACCTGTTATTTGATGCAGAGCTGCCCCCAAAGCCAGATGCCAGAGAAGCAGCGCACACCATCAGCAGCCCTGCCTGCAGTACCCAGCAACACACAGGGCATTTGTTGACCAAACAATATATGCTCAACGAGGACAGCGCCACTAGGCCCACCAGACAAGTCCAGTGCTTCAGCCTGAGCAGTGCTTGCTGGCATAGCTGCTTGACGCTTGACAGCAGCAGTTGGTGTAGCAGGCAAAGCACATAGCAAACTGGAGTACATGCGGCACAAAGAGCACACCTCACAACAGGGTGGTGATAACCTTGGTGTCTTTGGGCAGCAGTGTTGAAACAGCACAAGATCGCTTGTCAGACTTACAATTGCTTGATCACAAACAGACAACCCGGACGGTTATCACTATCTGAACACTCACCGTGCAACCAGTCAACCCTGTAGCATGATAGGCATTCAAACGTTTTTTGAACAGCCCAAAACCGAGCAGCGCAGCAAACAGTAGTAACGACTGCCGCAGCATTGCTGTCGCTGAGGCTGTCACCGCCAGTAGTCCAATGTTGAGCAGTGCTGCACCCAGCAGGTCGAACAGCGTTGGAATCAGCAGCAACAGCAGCTGCTTGTCTAGCAGTTTGAACCCCTGAGGAGAACTGCTGTAAGCTGACTGAGGGGTTTGGCCCACAGGCACATAGTACATCTGCAGGTACGTGAAACACGTGATGTGAGGCAGTCATTATCAGCAGCAGAGATACTAAGGAGGTCTCCAGTAAGGAGGAACAAAGATGTAGGTGTAAGGGTCTGTCAGCTGCCCGCTAATTTGCAGTAAGGAGCACTTGACCCACAGCAGTGTGAACATTATGCATGATTGGTTAGATGCAGCGGAAAAAAGTGTCACACAGAATTAGTTGTTGCTAGAACAACACCGACATAGGCTGTTGATGACTGTGGACCAGGATACACCCACACCATACACCTCAGCACGCACCACATTGTCCTGAGACCACAACTTGCTATTCTTTGCTGGCACTAACGTGGATTGCGAATTAACGGCGCTTGCATGACATTCAATGGTCTGATAGTCAGGTGGTGTGACACACCTCATCGTCATCAGCTGGGTCATACTGCAGTAGTGGTGAGTACAGCGGCTCAGCTGAAAGTGGCCTACGTCTGCTGATGGCTTTGCTGAAACGCCGCTTGCTGCGCCTGACGAGATCTAGAAACAGAGACAGCGGTAGATTGAGGGACATGCCTGCAGGACACATAGGAGAGTGGTGAGTAGTGCTGCAGCACTGAGCCCGGCATAAGCATCGATGGTGCTGCTGCGGCTGCAGCCGATGCGCATCAGGCTAGATGGTCATCAGCACATATAAAGCGATGGCATTTAAGGAGGTGCACAGTGTTGCAACGATTGTGCGAAGCCTGACCGCCTGCTGTGGCAAGCAAGCAACAATCACTGCAGCTGCTTGTCTATGAGCTTGGAGGCTTATTAGGAATGACTGAACCCTGATGCTGGTGCATAATTATTAGCAGCTCTGCATGATGAACCAGCTAGAGACGTCAGGATGCAATCGGCTGGTGCATTTACAGCAGCTCGGCTGGTGTATTCACAGCAGCGGTCGGCAACATGTCTCACCAACGAACATGAGCAGGACGAGGAACCAGGGCTTCTTGAATGGCCTCTGCGTCCCATCAAGCCCTGTGGCCTCCAGCTCATATGCTGCATATGTGATAACAGGCGTGTGAGTATTGGTACAGGTGGCAGACTCGAGGGCGCCAACAGCAACACAAAGCAGAACCAGGCATTCTACATAATGTCTGGATTGAACGGTGACGTGACTCTGCAATTGTAGATCCTCACCGATCTTGCCAACAGTTGAGATGAGCGTGCCAAAGAATATCAACCCTGCAACCCCGAGGCGACGGACCCTGGAGTCTAGTTGGCGTTGACGTGGTATATATGGTTCATCGACAAGCGTATGAACCTCATCAACGACCGCATAGCTGAGAACTGCTGCCCTCTGTATTGCAGTGTTGGCAAACGGACTTGAAAATGATGTCATATGGTACAGATATGCTTACGACATGTCTGAACAGCATTGCACTCCTGGCTTTGCAGATCAAATGCCATGGTTACGAGCAGCGCTCTGTGCGCATCAGCTGCTGTGCTGAACTCTTTATGCAACACGTAGCCTCGCACATGCTACTCAATGGATTAAGCATGACACTCTGGGGCGTATCACTTTTGCACTCCAAACCATCAGGGCTTAGCACATGTGAAGACGGCCCTGCAGGCTCTGGCATGGCTGCAACCGTTTCTGCAATGTCACATCATTAAAAGCTTGACAAAATACCGATCAGCGCCTGCTGGGTCGAACATGCTGTTTCCGAAGCTGGGTCTCGGTGTAGATCTTCCAAGTCAAGGCTTCGGATGTCAACTCATACACATTTGCAAGCTCAACTATACCCCTCAGCAACGTCTAGATTTACAGTAGCCTCAAGGTGTGGAGACACACCCGGCAGCCACGACTGCCGAGTGCCCACTGCTTACATTGCTTTGTGCAATCCGCATATCTATCTTACAAGCGCTGAGATGCATTGACTGATAGGACTCAACCTTAATATTCTGGCCATACCGCAGGATCGGCATCAGACAGCTTCTGCGTCCTACACTTCCGCAACACAGACTCTTACCCGGGGTAAGCACAGTAAAAGGCGTCCGTCTGCTGTAGCAGACCAGTCGGTTCCCCAGCCTTCAGAAAGTACGGTGTACAAGCTTATTTGATCCTGCATTGCTCTGTGTACGCTCTGCACACTCTACTCATGACAAGCCTGCCAGTCCAGGGCAGCTGCTGCAGTTGATTCAAGAACACCAAACAACTGCGGAGAATGCTTGCACCAGCTACAGTGCTATGTTTACTTCGTCTTATCCACGTATAGCTGGATCATACACTAGCCCTCCTGCATCACAGTTAATTTGTCTCTTGTACCTGCTGGCATCCCTGCTGCAGGCATGCAGCTTTTCTGCATTCCATAACAGCAGTAGCAGCAGTTGTGCCCCCAGGGCAGCAGGCTCCAGGGGCAGACACCGTTGCATATATAGCACCACAAGCAGCAGATGCTGCAAACCAGCCACTGCAGCAGCAGTGACAAGCAGTGCTGCAGTACTCAACACGAGCAGCGGCAGCAGCAGTAGCTGCAGGACTGAAGGGAGCCCACTGCACAGGTGCTCTAGCAGCAGCAGCAGCAGCAGGCATGCACGATCTGTGCGCACAGAAGCAGCTGCAGCAGCAGCAGCATGCCCATTTCCTGATGCGGCTGACCCTCACATTCAAAACCATCAACGGCAGCAGAGGAGGCGGAGCAGCAGCAGCATTGCAGAGCAGCCACAGCCTGACCTCTGGCGGCATGACCCTCAGGGTTTTGTGGGATCCGAGTCATTCCTTGGACTAGGGTTTAGGCACTCCATGGAAGAGGCTTTCAAAGCATTGGTGCAAGTGCCTGGAGGCAGCAGGCAGCTGCAGGACGAACAACAGCAGCAGCAGCAGGAGTGTGATCCTGCTGCTGCAACAATACAGAGAGTGAATAGCAATAGCCATGCAAGCACAACTGCAGCAAATTGCTGCACAGCAACGTCAGCACATGCGTTAACCAGGCAGATTCAAGGTTGCAAGTCTGCTGCTGCGCTGGAGCTGCTGCTGCAACAGCATTGGAAACAGCTTGACCACATTCATGTAGCAGCGGCTTATGTGCAGCTGGTACGAGTTCAGAAAGGCAGCAACAGCAGCAGCAGCAGTGGCAGTGGCAGCAGGGATCTGATGACTCCTGCCAGCATGCAGTGGTTGCAGCAGTTGGCTGCCCACCACCTGCCACAAATGCACAGCAGACACATAGCAAATGTCCTCTGGGCGTGTGCATCCCTCAACCTAGCAGCACCAGCATCTTGGGTTGAGGGTTTTACTGACAAGGCACAATCCCTGTTTCACAGGGGCACCACACCCCAGGGTTTTGCAAATTTAATCTGGGCGGTTGCAGTGCTGAGGGTTCAGGTCGGGCCGCAGTGGATTGAAGATTTCTTTGCTGCTAGTCAGCCACACCTGTTCAACTTCCAGCCCCAGGAGCTGAGCAGTACGATCTGGTCCCTGGCCAGTCTGGCAGCAGCACCACCTGCCAGCTGGCAGTACAGCTTTGCAACCGCCTCAACTGCCAAGATGGGCAGTTGCAATGCACAGGCACTGAGTAATCAGCTTTGGGCAGTTGCCAAGCTGGGATTGGTAATGCCAGAACCCTGGGTGGCAGCAATCACATATGCTTGTGGTTTCAGGGCTCAGGAATTCACACCCCTGGGACTCAGTAATCTTCTCTGGGGGGCTGCAAAGCTCGCTGGGAAGATACAGCAGCAGCAGCAGTACGCCGCTGCTGCTGCCGAGTGGTCCCAGCCACAGTCACAGCAGCAGCAGCAGCCGCAGGGGTCCAAATCAGCTACAGTAGGCAGTCTGAGCAGCAGTACTGAGTGGTTGAAACCACTGTTGGTAGCAGCAGGACCCAGACTGCACCAGCACAATGCACACACATTGTCCAACATCGTTTGGGCGCTAGGAGTCCTAGATCACAGATCTGATGCAGAGTTTCTGGATCAGTGTCTGCAGCAGCTGTTGTCCAAGGTTGATCAGCTGACAGCTGCAGGAGCATCCGCTGCTCTGTGGGGGTTCAGCAAGTTGGGTCTACTCCCTGACTCCCAGCAGCTGTCCCTGCTGCAGCAGCAGCTGCAAGTAGTGCTGCCAAACAGCAATGCACAGCAGCTGGTCTACATTGCTGCTGCCCTGGCATTCTTCAAGCAGCAGCAGCAGCAGCAAGTTTGTGCAGGTGCGAGTAGAAGTAGCCAGCTGATAACAGAAGCCTTGTTGCAGCAGTACCTGTCAGTGTGCAGCCAGCGGCTGCAGCAGCAGCAGTTTGGTCCCGGACAAGCCTGCCAGCTTGGCCGCTGGTTGGCAGCAGCAGCAGTACAGCCAGAAGCCCAGTGGACGGAGAACTACCTGTTACACCTGGTGCAGCAGCTACCACAGCTGAATCCAGGCCATCATGTCACAATTCTGAGGACTGTAGCAGCTTGGCGAATCAAACCCCATGCAGGCTGGTCTGCAATGTTCCTAGCTGCGGTTGCAGCAGAGCCTAGGGTCAGCAACTACACAGCTGGTCACATTGGAACCCTGTTGCAGGGTTTAGCAGCAGCAGCACTTGAACCCCAGCAGCAGCAGATTGAGGTTTTGCTGCAGCAGGTTTTGAACGATACCGCTCACTTCTCAGCAGGTTCCACTGCTGCCGTTATTCAGGGGCTCTGCAAACTAGGGTTCAGGCCCAGTCAGCAGTGGCTACAGCGGTTTTGGGAGGTCAGCGAGGCGGCACTTCAGGGTTCAGATGCAGCAGCGGTCACAGCACTAGCAGTGGCTCTACAGCTACCACAGCTAGGGCAATTGCAGGCAAGGCCAAGCAAACTTTGGGGTGTAGCATTCCATGCTGCAGTGGCAGCAGTGCTACACAACAAGGTTAACGGCAGTAGCAGCAGCAGCAGCAGTACATGTGGTCCAGGGCTGGATCCTCAACAAGCAGCAGCAGTACTCACAGCACTGGCAGCAGTGCAGCGGCCACCAAAGCAGGAGCAGCAGGTACTGCTGCTGGATCTCATGTCAGCAGCAGCAGGTGGTGACCGCCTGCAGCAGTTGACCCTGCAGGAGTTGGTGGGCAGCTGGTGGGCTTTAGTGGAGTTTGGGGTTCTGCAGGATGCAGTGCCACTCAACCAAATCCACCCACAGCAGCTGCACTCACAACAACAGCCCTTCATCCAGCAGCAGCAGCGGCTGGTCTCAGGATCATCTGAGCAGCAACAGGAGCTGGCTCCTCCTCCTCCTCAGCAGCAGCAGTGTGACATGCAGCAGTGGCAGGTCCACTGGTTGCGGCACCTGTTCCTGCGCCCGGATGTAGTCGACTCAAAGCTGGGGCAGCTGAGCATACACTCTCTGTTGCAGCTCTCAGATGCCCTGGGCAGACTGCAGCAGCCAGTCCCTGGTAGCTGGGCGGACATGTATGTAGCGGCACTGTCTCCTCACATTCCGCAGCTAGCACAACACCAGCTGGTTGCTGTGCTGTGTGCTGTGCCATCACTGGGGGGTTACGCAGCTCAGCCAGGCTTGACTGACCAGATCTTGACAGCGCTGCAGGCCGACCTGGGCAAGTTGAGTCCGAAGCAGCTGTCGGAGGTCGTGGCCATGGTGCAGCAATCTGGTGCCCGGCCGTCAGAGTCATGGTTGTCGGACTTCATCGCAGCAGCTGAGGTTTGCCTTCCAAAGTTCTTGGGACGCCAGGTGATCAGGGTTCTGGCATCACTGGCCCGAATGCGGTTCATCCCCAAGCCAGACTTCATCACTGCAGCCGCTGACGTGGCGGTTGAGAAGTGCGGCAGCGGCGTGCCGCCTGCGCTGTTGGTTGACCTGATCTGGGCGCTGACAGCGCTGCAAGTCAGCCCCACTGCGGCATGGATGGCGAGGTTTGAGGCACGCATGCTGGAGAAGGGTTTAGGGCGGCTTGATGCTCACAGCATCAGCCGGTTTGGTTGGTGTTTGGGTGCGTTGCAGAGGAAACCCGGTCAGCTTCTGATGGCCAGGTACCTTGCTGCTGCCCAGGAGCAGCACTGTAACATGGACGCCAGAAGGTGAGCCAACAATTAGGCACTCCTCATCACTCCTCAGGAGGCACCACAATTAATCCTGAGATTGCGGGATAGATAAGTATATGCAGCGGAAATCTACAAGCTGTTGGTTGCATCCCTCTCAGAGCAGGCACTTGCCACCCGGCTGGTATGGGCAATGCACGCTGTGGCAGCTGGCTGAGGGTGAAGTACTCCTGTGTGCCAGGTGCTGGGTGAGTCTTCAGGCACCTGTTGTGCAATGACGGTTGGCGCTGGCCGCTGCGACCAGCACGCCTGTCATAGCACAACAGGTGCCTGCAGACCCACCGTGACTCCAGCCGCATATCACCAGCACAATGATGTGCATGTCTTACCTTCTTATTGTTGCTGATAGTGCTAAAGGATACATCTTCCTTCCTGCTGTTTCTGCAGCCTTGCTGACACCATCTGGTCCTGTGCCATGCTGGATGAGAAACCCAACCGGTCGTGGTTGGATTCCTTCATTGCTGAGTCTCGCAAACACCTGCCAACCTATCCCAGTAGCGCATTGGTAACAGTCATGTGGGCGCTGGCATTATTACAGCACAGGCCACCCAGTGACTGGATGCACCGCTGTCTTGCAGCAGTCTCAGCTTGCCTAAGCAGCAACTACGCTGCAGCAGCAGCTGCCACTGCTGTGGTGGCACCTAGGGCTGCTGCGGGCAGCAGCAGTAGCAGTGAGGTACAACTGCTGCAGCGGCCGCAACTGCCCGGTACAGCAGCAGCAATGGGGCATATTCCTGCAAAACCACAGCATCTTGCGTCCCTGACACCCTCGCAGGTCACCAACCTGGTATGGTCACTAGCATCACTGGATTGCCAGGTGCCAGAACAGTTGATGCAGCTGCTGACGTGGCAGGCCGAATCTGTCATATCTGCTGTAGATTCTGATGACCTGGCGCAGCTGGTCTGGGCACTGGATCGTCTAGATGACACTCAGGACAAGGTGTGGGTGTGGCGGTTTGCTGCTGCTGCTAGGGCACAGCTGCTGGCAGCAACGGGCGGGGCGTTGGCCAATGCTGGAGGGTTCAGGCCGCCAACACCGCAGGGTTCAACACCAGCTACTGCCATGGTTGCTGCAGGGTTTAGGCAGTTGCCAGGGGTCAGCAGAATGGGTCAAGTAGTGATGGTGAGGCCCAGTAGGGCTGCTGGCTGTACTACTGGAAGACAGCAGGCACAGCAGCAGCAAGCTGACAATTTGGTGGCGACAGCAGCAGCTAGGCACAGCGCAAGCAGGGTAGCAGCCACAGGGTTTGCAAGGGGTATTACAAAAAGCAAGAGAACCAAGCAGGAGCTGTATGCAAAGCTAGTTCAGTTGCAGCAGATACAGCAGGCACAGTAGCATGCAAATTGCGGTGTAGCTAGGTTGGAATGCATGCTGATGGTTTGTTAGCCTCTGCATTCGCAGCAGCCGTTCTTGTTCTCCTTGTACAAGTATTCAGTTGTTTCCATCATGCTTGCCGGTCGGCGGAGGTGATCTTAGAGGTATCTCTTGTACGCCATAGCAGCGTAGTGGGATGTCTTCTATATGTTCAAGATCACTAAGTTGGTGATACTCTCTTATAAAAGAAATTAAGACAATGAAGCCATCTTGTGTTGTCCTTGGTGCGGAGTGTGCAGTTTGCCTGTCATGCTGGCACTTATATCCTATTTTTATTCTGCAGTTGTTACACCAGCCACATGGCACAGCACCGTGCTGTGCTTGGTCACCAAGACTCCAAACTAGCACCTGGAGCACCTGCGCAGTAAAAGAAAGTGAGCCATGCAGCAAATTAACATGCTATGGCAAATGCGCAATCACGATGGCTGCACAGGTGCTGCAAGTGCCAAAATGGGGTGTTTGCCACCAAATGAATTCAAAGCACACATTTTTCTCTGCGCCAACGCTTCTGCCGCAGGAGACGCTTTAAGCAGGGCGTATAGCAAGCCCGGGGCCTAGAGGCCAGCTGTCAGTTAGTGACCGACTCACTGGCGTGTGGTGATGCGGGGTAACCTACCACTGCCATTGCAAATATGCAACAAAACAACAACTATTATGATTATCCTGCATAAGTTGGGCAGGTTTGCACGTAGGTGACACCATCGGGCGCCAAATGACATGTTTGAAATACGTACGTTGCCTCCAGGGCGACAACAAAGCACTAGCCTACTGCTGAAGATCGCATCTACGCTGATGTCGGCAGTGCTGTAACCATCTCGACATTGGCGTGCAACAGGCGCCCCAGAAACCCTCAAGCAGACACTCTGCTGATCAGCGGCAGGATCTTACGCAATTGACTAGGACGTGTGTATGTATACTGCTTTAAGGCGCAGCACTGCATTCACCAAGGCCTCACGGCCATCTACCCTTACTACCACTACAAGGGGCCAGCTGCTCCCAAACTGCTGCAGAATGACCAAGCGTGGGCCTCTAGATCGCTATTTTTGCCAGCTGTCCAGCAACAAGAAGTCCAAGACAGCAGCCCAGGCTCAGAAGCCGGTGAGCAGGTACCAAGGTCACTGGAACAGTGGAATAGCAGTTCCTGACGCAGCATGTGTTTGCAGCTTTGAGGTGCCCGTATCGTTGCATCACAAGCTTTACATGTTGCAAACGCGTGCTCTGTGATACATTCTGCTGCAGACGGGCGAAGAATGCTTGCAGGCAAACAGTATCGTAGCTGCTGATCTTGCCAGTTTGAGCCCAAGTGAACAGCCAGAACAGCAGCAACCAAAGCAGCAACGGCTCGTCAAGCAGGTCAGTGCAGAGGCCAATGCCTCTGCACTTCGCCCTGCAAATGGTCAGCCTGCCAATATTTCAGGGCAAGAAGAGGCTGTGGCTGTAGTCAGTGCAGAAACAGCTGCAGCCACCCAGCAGCAACATGGGTTCAGTGCTGCCAACGTAACAGCAGTGGCAGCTGGTGCCCGCGCAGTTGTTGCCATGGCATCAAATGGTGACGTTGCAGGGAGATCAGGAGCAGCTGCACCACAAAGATCAACAGCAGATGCAGGTACAGCAACAGGTGCACTAGATGCCCTCATGGCTGCAGCCAAGGGCCATGCAACAGCAACAGGCGGCAGCATAAGTCAGCCACTTGACATACAGCAGATGCAAGATGTTGGCAACAGGTGTGCTGTTGCGGCATCATACAGTGATCAGCAGACCCAGTGCTCAGCAGTGACAGCAGCAGTAGACCAATCTCTTTGAATATGGCGCTTGCTGTAGTGACATGAGATGGACGCTGCAGACCTTCCTTCATGACTTTGGCTTTCTCAGCTTTGGCAATGCATGCCTACTTCCAGCAAGCGCGTGCCAATCTATTCTGTGCTGTGTCTTGTCATCCCATCAATACAGACAGAGAAATGTTTTGCTGACACTAGCCTTGACACGGTTTGTTGCTTCATGGAATGACTCTGCAGGAATCAAGCAGCCGCCCAAGCAATAGTACAGGTATCAGCAGCAGCAAAAAGGCAACCCCAGCTGAAATCCCTGCTTGTAGAACCCTCATGGCTCAAGGTGTTAGGACCTGAGTTTGAAAAGCCCTACTTGAAGCAGCTGCAGGGATTCCTGGAGAACGAATGGGCCCATGGAACTGTCTATCCACCCAAAGATTCAATCTTCAGGGCCTTCAATGAGGTGCCGTTTGACCAGGTGTGTAGCAGGATACACGACCTGTCAGACCGGAAGTCCACTATTACAGTCGCCCATACATACATTTTGCACATGCACTACTGGCTGGGCCAAATTAGTCCTGTGTGAAGGACCTCAGCGTCAAGCAAGACAGCAGTAGACTCCAAAGAGCGCTCCGCAGGTCTCACCTCCCAGCAAATGAGGACCTGCGGGCAGTACCAGTCCTTAAGCACGGAACCAACAGGCACACGGAATTGCAAGCATGTGTGCTGTTAGACTCTCACTTGCATGGCTAGCAACTTATGCCAATGTAGCAGCTGAGGTTGTTTTTAGCCAGCACTTGGCACCTGCAGCGATGTGAGGCTGCATAGGCACTCAAGCTCCTGTGCTGCTGGTTGACACTCTCTACACAGCTTCTGCCACACAGCTTCTGCCACGGCAGTGCTCACACAGCATGAAGTTACATTGTCACCCAACACTTGGTGTTGCTACAGGTACGGGTGGTCATCCTGGGCCAAGATCCCTACATCAACCCAGGTATACTCAGTAAGGAATCTGCATGGGGACGACGTCATGACAACAGCTGCTCTGCGCTTGCTGCTTCTCTAACAGTCCTGTTAGGCTGTGGAGTATCAACTCAATTGCCTGTAGAGAGACATCCCATGATCGCTTATTTCAGATGAAAGCTGGACATTAATACTGGCATACCATAAAGGACGAGCACTGCACAAACCAGCACAGTTGGTGCTTGTGCTGACTGCCCACCTTCATACTGCTCATTTTCTTCTGGTGCATACAGGCGAGGCTATGGGCCTGTCTTTCAGTGTGCCGCCCGGTGTGCGGGTGCCGCCCAGCCTTCAGAACATGTACAAGGAGCTGGCCAATGATCTGGGCTGCAAGGTGCCAAACCATGGCTGCTTGGAGAAGGTATGCAGTGTCAAGTCTCACATCAACCAGTCAACTCTGTTGCATGCTTGGGAACTGGTCCAAGGCAGGTGGTCTGGACAAAAGTGCACAACACTGTACGCGCAACCGACTTGCTGTTGGCTTTGGCCTGTCAGGACTGTATGTTAAGCAGCTGCAGTGTGGGGCATGCAGACGAGGTAGACAGTCTACTGCACCTACAGAGCTGCAGTAGACACACATGCCCAAGACAATGTTGGCTGCCCATGCTGTTTAAAAGGGGTACGTAAGTTGGCAGCTGATAGCCACAAGTCACGCATCTTGATGTTGATCTTCTACTGTTGTGATGCTTGCAGTGGTGCCGCCAGGGCGTGCTGCTGCTAAATGCGTCGCTGACTGTTCGTGCCAAGTTCTCCAACAGTCATGCCGGCAAGGGCTGGGAGGGACTCACAAGTGCGGCTCTGAGCGCACTGGCCAAGCAGCGCACTGGCATTGTGTTCCTGCTCTGGGGCAAGTGAGTGTGCCACCACCAGGGCCACAGGCCATACTCAGTCATTGGGGTTTGCCTTTACAGGAAGTGTTATAACACAGTAGTATGCAGGTGCTGGGTTGGATATTGCGGACTGTAGTACTCTGTAGTGCTTGAAAAACATAAAATTGGCTGTGTTGCTTCTGTTGCAGTTGTATCTTGTGCAAAAGCAGTGTGAGCTGCTGCTGTTATGTCAGCTGACTGCCTGGTGATCACCTCTGACCATCCCTGCGCTGCAGGTATGCCCAGGACCGCTGTGCCAAGCTGGACATGAAAAGGCATCATGTCTTGAAGAGCGTGCATCCTTCACCACTCTCTGCACACAGGGTGAGCCCTTATGCTGTTCTCCTTTGGGTCCAAGTGTCAAGCAGATTGATGCCATGCTGGGCATGTTGACTCTGCTCATGCAGCATTGGTGGTGAGACCAAACAGACCGCTTCTGATGATATGTGCAGCAATAATTCACATAAGTTCGCGGCGATGAAAATGAATCATATGTTGTTCCAAGTCCCTGTTGACACTGCTGTGGGTTGTGCTGTCATGTTGCTTTCTCCAGGGCTTCTTGGGGTGCAAGCACTTCTCAGCCACTAACAAGCTGCTGCAGAAATCTGGACTGCCCCCAATCGACTGGCAAATTGACAACGTATGAAGAAGCTCGACAAAGCAGCGGAGTTGGATCAGAATCAGTAGATCGCGCACAAACGTTGGTACTTGGTGTGGCACAAGATTGTAGCTTCCATTAGAGGTCGGATGGGATGCTTTAGTTGATTGCTGCTGCTGTCGGGTGCCGGTTTTGGGCATGTACCGTCTTTATACTTGACAGTACCATGGGCGCCATTCGCCCGACATATATGTAATCTCCATGTACCTCTAGTTCTGCAATTCTATCACCGCCTGCACGCCACTCTATGGTATAACAGTGTGTGTCTCTTGTTCAAATCCGTCTACTGCTTATGTGCTCTCCACCTGCGTTATGATGCTTGAAGCCTCCCAAGTACAGTATTGATTTGTGTCAATATATGTAGATCCTACGTGCAGTGACCAGGGCGCCTATAAGACATTCCCAGGAAGGCCGTGCTCTGTTTTCAATTGTTGCTGATTATGATGCGATTGCAAGTCTGCAATCAGTATAAAAGCATAAGAGAAATGTAGAAGGCTGTTCGTAGACCAGCTGGCCCGCAGTGGACGGTCTTCTGTACAGAAACCAGTATGGCAGCCCGTCCTAGGACGACAGGCCTGTCGGCCTGTCGGTTCTGCACGCTGTGATGGTTGTTTTTGTGGACATCCAGGCTTAGTCGTCACCAGCAAACTACTGAATTACGTGGATACAAACTCTAGTATTGAAGATGCGGCACAGTACCCTAGGGTCCTCAGGCCTGAGGAAGTTCGCAGCAGTTGCAGGATGAGGCATGTAGAGAAGTAGAGAAAATGCTCAAGTGCGAACCAGGCCAGATTTGCGCCACTGTGACTATGGTGAGTTACTCAATCACTGCAACCGGTTATGGTACAGTGAATGCCAGATGACATTGCCCTGCTGATGACGCAGCATATTATGTCGATAGTCGATATATGTAGCGCTTTCAGCTTTTCTGCCATTTGACTAGTGTATCAGTCTAGTTGCTGTGGCAAGTTACGCCACGCGTATGTAACACTGCTGCTGCTGCGGCAGTGCATCAGCAGATTGCCACCTGGTTTATTCCAGGTTTGCCATATTTGGCTATTGTGTGTCTTTGGTCGATAATTGCCTTGCATCTTGCTATGCCACGTCAGTCTGTCACTCAGGTTTCACGTGAGTTCCAGATTGCGTATCGCAGCTTAATGCTCGAGCAGGCGACATTGCGCCTGTTCTTGGATTCTTTGGTTTGCTAGTCTCTTTGGAAGTATAAATCAGCAGCTTTACAACAGCAAAGTTGCCTGGCGTTAGCTTTTGAAGCACTCAAGCCGCCCAACGCCCATTTGAGCCTTCCACCGAGCGATACCAAGACCACCAAGGATGACGCGCCTGCCAGCGTAGCTAGGCAGGTTAGGTCGGCACTGACTGTGCAATGACATTATTAGCATATAATGGCAGAAATGTCATAAGCTGCAGGTGCAATGGCATGCTGTGTGCACATGCTCAGCATGTGGTGATGTTGCATGCACCACACCCCCCTCAATGCAGAATGGCAACAAAGTGAACATTTTGCATTGACGAATTGGTATGTAAGACACAATCTGCAATGCCCTGCTAGTGGTCTGCCACCTGATAATGCAGTAGAGAGGCTCTGCAGACTTCATTGAGCACTACAAAATGCACCTACTTGCGATGATATGCACCCCCCAGCTTGGGGATAGTAGCTGGAGGCACTACTGTAGTGCAGTTGTAACAAAGAAGCACCAAGGAGGATGCCCACCCCCTTACAATAAACTGCTTCACGACTAAGGCACACATGGCTAGAGCAACTCATTCATAACAATATCTTGTACAACAGGCTGCAGGCCATGTCAATATTGCAGTGTGATGCCGATGCTGAAGCACAGCAGGCCAGAGCTGCCCACAGTGGCTAAACACTTCCCGCTGCTTGGGAGTTGCGCGCTATGCAACTGCTGGTGTGCCATTCTGCCAATGCTGGGTACCCTATCAGGGGCTCTAGACCCTTTTCACTCAAGTGCTACACACCTTGTGTGCAAGTGTTGCCCTGCTGCCCTGGCTAGATCACAACATGCAGTTTTGCATCAACATACATAATTGTGCCACTGTACCAACATGATCACTGCTGCCAACACTGCTGGCTGCTGCTCAACCTGTGCCAGATACCGCAAGAATCATGTTGTCGCCTTCACAAGCTGTACTGTCCCTCAACCAACTTGGATGCAACAAGGCGCTAACAAGTCCAGTCCCACTTCTTAGGCTGGTGATTGGCTCTGACCACCACATGCCGTTGTATGCTGCCATACCCTTCAAAATAGCAGACTTGAATCACCATTGTGCCAGTTTGGTTGCTTGCTTGCCCAAGATAGCCATGTGCCATGAAGCTCCATCTGATCACGCCCT
>JABEVS010000239.1:59184-99789 GCA_018290735.1 Coelastrella sp. MACC-549 | reverse complement strand
GGTAAAAGAAATGGAGCTATGCAGCAAGTTTATCGGTTATGGCAATGATTGTTTCATTCATGTATAATAGATAGATGATAGATAATAGATGTCTTTTACTAGTACATACGGCAGCATCCCATACAATTAATTATCAAAGTAGTTACCAACAGATCATGCGCGACAGGTAACTGGGCGGGCAGAGATTGCTGCAGCGCTGGTCAAATCACAGACATGAAATCGAATATGAGCATCCAGTGATACAAATTGGACTGCACTAGAATGGACCTCAGGTCCATTCTAGTTGCTCATCGCATGGAGGGCATGCTTCATCTGGCCCTTGCTAACTCCATGACAGCACTGCCAGTGCTGGGTCAGGGCTGTACTTGAATGGACCTCAGGTCCATTCAAGTACAGCCCAGTCTGTCTCACTGGCTGCTCCGATATAGTATTCATTATTTTGTCCGTGGTTTTGACTTATGCTGCAGGAATCCGTACCTGCAGTTAATATGTCCCATACGGTCTCAATGGTACTAGTGTGTACTAATGTCATTTTGGGACATATTGGGACACTGTTATCAGAACATTCATACCTGTATATTCAGCTGCAAGGAGGGCAAGCCTTCAATGAGGGTGCTTGCTAAGAGCTACTTGCAATGTATGTAGCTGCAACCAGATTAGTGAAATCAAACCGCCTACTTGTTGGCGAGCAAAGGAAGTGCACTAGCTGCCAGCTTCAGGTTCATGTTGGTGCAGGCAATTTCTGGGTCAACTTGAATCTGACTACAAGATAATAATTATATTTTTTTGATGTGAGCTTGGCGTTCATAAGCAACAGTATAAGACGAGTTCAAGCACAATGGCAGTTGCCATCGCACAGCAGAGTACAAGAGGTTCGCTCAAGGGATCAAACACACGAGCGTCAATAATCTTGAAAGCTATTAGTGGCAACGTATCCCTGCTAGGTAAAAGAGCAGCTGTTCGGACTAGATCGCCCAATGAGAAGCTCTGCAGGTCTGCTGCAGCAGTGGTGCGTCAGTAGCCTGCCCGGCAAGCTGCCAGGCCAGAGCTTCGTATTACAGACGAATTATTTGATGGTGTGACAGGTGCAGGCAACTTGCATGCAGCCTGCGGCGCATCACCGTCACAGAGGCAATGATTCTTTCCTTCATGCACAAGTTACCAGTAGGTAGCTAACTTAGAAGCTATGGCTTATGAGCACACTCTCTGACCCCTGACACACACTCGCAGCACAATGTGCTACTATTTTGTCAACTGCTGATGTGCTGTGCCTTCTTAGGTACACGTGGAGTGTGTAGGGACCGGTCTGATCAGAGAGGGTCTCTGCGGCTGTTCTTGGATTCTGCAGATGTTCGGATGTGGGAAAAGTATCAGCATGGTACTCTGATTGGTGAGCACTTAAAGCCGCGTCAGGGTTGACCGGCTTGAAGGTCATGGCACCTCACACACCTCCAGCACTCAGCAGACAGTCAATTGCCATTCTGTGTACGATGTGACAGGTTCAACTATCAAGTGGAGATAGCAGGTGTGTCTTCAACCGCTTGAATACTGCTTCACCATAAGGGCAGCTGCTCTCAACCTCATATCACACAGAGTGTTCTCTGGTGTTTTCACATCATTTGGTCCTTGGACGCCAAAACCTACAAGGGATATCCTCCTGAAGGGGCTCAAGCACAGGCCAATGTGAACTAGGATATCACCTGCTGCCTATGGTGGTAATTGTTGCAGGTTTTACAACCAATCCCACCATCCTAGAGCGTGACAATGTGCCCTGCACATTGAAGTCCTTGAGGTATCTTGTCCAACAAGTGAGCATTTCCTGCAACAGCACGACTGGCCCCATCACCATCACTAAAAGCCATCATAAACTCCAATCATGAGCATCCTACTCAGTCCCTGGAAAAACATTCAAGAACCTGTTGCTCTCCTGTTGCAATCAGAGCCTGCCAGGGTAACAGGGGTTTGCCAGGACCCTGAAGCAGCCACTTGCCAAGGCGCTAGTGCGGCTGCGCTTCACTGCTGTAGCTGCAAGCCATTGCAGGCTGCACCTCTGCCAAAGCGGCCAATTTACACTGCAGTTGCTGATGTAATCCTGACAATGCAGCCTCTGCAAAGCAGCAACCTGTGGTGGCACTGCCGAACTGATCTGGTGACCACCCTGGTCTCAAGCTGCCCCATCCCCTGCGTCCATCTCACCCTGCTGCTGCAAACTGCTGATAATGCAGGCACACATCCTGGGTGCGCAGGAGATTCAGATACAGGCATGGGGTGGCTCAGCAGCAGCAATGGAAACAGCAGCACTCAGAATACTGGACTTAGACCCTGAGTTCATCACTGTGAGCAGTCAAAGTGCTCATGGTGCAACTTGCTGCTAAGAGTCTGGTAGTTACGGGCATTACATCACACCTGGTGTGCACCAACAGCATCTCTGCACCTGCATGCTCAGCCAGTGTGATGTGTTTGGGATAACATGTTGCTCATGCAAACGAATTTTCAATGCTGTGATTATTGATGTTTATTGACTGATGGACCAAATAACTGAATGAAGGAATGACATGATGAGTAATTGATTGATTGAACGGATCAATGATGTGATGTCCAATTGCTTCTGGGTCAAGTTGGTCTTCATGGCAAGGCAAGCCTCTGTCAACCCGTGTGATCTGCTGTTGTAGATCAAGCTGCCATGCACTGCTGAAGGGTTAGCAGCTGCATCTGCACTGCTTGCCAGCAACCCCAGAACCAAGATCACTATAACAGGTTAGGCTCACACAACTGCCTTGTGCTTTTACGCTCACTCACCAAACGAGCACATATACACCATCCAGGTGCTCTGTTGGTTGTGTAGAGGACCTGACAGGAACAGCAATCTGCAGTGTCACAGCTAATCACTTGTTCAAGCATGCATGTTGCTGACCAAGGTATGCTGGTTGGGATCTTTTCAACTTCCATATTTTACCTGACACCGTTGTAAGCAAGAAACAGTAAGTTTCAGCCCTGCAGCCTTTGATACGCAACTTGAAGCGGCTCCTGTGCCACACAACAACTTTCGGCGCTCTTTCCCTCATACCTTCAGGTGTTTACACAGCTCATCAAGTCCTGCTGGCTCAAGCAGCGGGTGCAGATTATGTGGCACCTTATCTTGGCAGGATGGCTGACAGACGTTCCAGCAGCCACGTCGCCGACCAGTTATCCTATGAATGGGTAAGCCTTGGTTGGACCAACCTTATGGCAAGTTATGACAGCACAACAGTTGAAACCATTCAAAGGCCAAGTTGGCATTCTATATGTGCCATAATAAGTCCGCTACTGCTGTGCATGCAGTCAGCTAGCATTTACCACAGCCAGGTGCATGAACAGCTAACACTACAGGCAACACAGTCAGATATCAAAACTTACAGCAGCAGTACCAGCAGCAACAGCCAATGGAGAGTGTGCAAAGGTCAGTTTTATCACAAAGCCTTAACAGCTTCTCTCTGACATGTACAGTAATTCTTGACCAATTGTGCTTGATGGCTGCAGCAACTCATCTATCTTATGAGTATCTTCTACCCCTCAAGCCGCCCAAGAGCTACGACCCGTATTGTGGTGTTTGATCATGTATGCACCAGGCACAAGGCCAATAAGACGCCTGCGCCAAACAGCATTTGGACCAAAAAAACAGCTTGTGCTACTGCTGCTGCAGGCGATAGAGCATATTGCAGCTATGCAGGCAATTGTGCATAACTCACAGTCATCGCTACGCATACTGGTGGCAAGTATACGCTCGGCAGAGCAGATGGCTGAGTTGGCTGCTCACGTGAGTTGAAACACCTCTCATCACTCATTGGAATATATTCTAACCAACACACTCCACACTGCGGCGTTCTTTGTAGCATGCATGTGCCTATCATTGAGCGTTCAGCTGCCTAGGACTAGCAGGTCCTGACAGCATTATCACCTGACTGTACCTGTCATGTACATACATACAGCATACCCTCAGTCGTTGCATTCAGACAATGGCGTTGGCCTTGATACTATGTATGTACAAGAACTCGCTTGGTATGCTGCTGTGGCATTACAGTCTTGTTCTGCAAGGCATGAGTAATACGAGCATCATCACAAAAGCCAAAAGCTGTGTTCAAAACAACTATGACAGCGACCGTCACTCAGCACTGTGACAGTGCCTGCTGTTGGCGCAATAAAACTGTTCAAAAGGCTGTTGATACTGTGATAGGTCTAGCTGCACTGACTGTTAAAAATGCAGGGTTGCAACACCTTCACCATCAGTCCCGCTGTAGCTGAGCAGCTGTATACTGTGCCTGACACCTTAACAGCAGCAGCAGAGTTTGAAGCAGCAGCGGCAAGGAATGGAGGTCTTGATCCAGAACAGCTATCATAGGCTTGTTGGTGCAGAAACGGCTATCAGCAGGGCTGCAAAACCAGGGTTGAGGGTTCAGTAGACACTTCAGCAGACAGTTGCAGAAAGAGACATGCAGCAGGCTGATGTGCAGTGCGGTTGTGCTAACATGCCTTGGGGCGCGACCTGGTTGTGATGCATGTGCCTGCCTCGGCTGTGCAGCTGATTTTGAGTCTGCCAGTCCTCCTACACCACAGTATTTCCTGTCAAGTTTACCTTTTTGGAGAAGAACAAGAAGAGCAGTATCTGCTACCTGCATTGTGCAGTTGGGGTGCATCCATAAGATTTAATTTGGATCATAGCTTGATAACAACCATCCGATGGCTGGATGATCCAAGCAGTCTCGTGTGTCTTGGTGATATCAGCCTGATATGCACTGCAAACACCCACAGCCGCAGGATCCAATCCTGCAGCTGCCACCACGTATGCACACAGGCTGCCGATGAGTCGGGCGCGCACCTACTCCGCGTCCTGCCAGTGAGCGAAGTACTGGCTCTATTCTCTAGGAGAGGTGGGCAGTGTGCGACGGTAGACGTCAGGATAGGGACCCCGCGTGGAGCTATGGGACGTAATCCAAATCTCGGTTCAACCGGCAGGCGGCCAGCCGGCGCCGTATGCATATGCAGGTATGGGGACCTCGTCCAGTGCCTGGATGGGAGCACCGGTCACTGCCCAAGGGCTTTGGCACGGCCGTACCAGGTTTTACTGAGACGTAAAATACGCGTCCTGTGCTGGAAGGAGGTGGACGACAGCGTAGAAACCGTAAAACAGGTATGGGGACCGTACCAGACACGGTGACTCGTTACGGAGTACTCCGAAGTACATCGGTTGCAGAACGTCTGCTGCGGTTGTTGAACTTCAACTTGGCTTGCTAGTTGCGATGCCATCCCGGCCAGCAAGTTGCCCGACACCAACGTATGGCATGACCACTAGGCAATTTACCCGAACTTCGGACAACCTCAAGTTTGGTTGCCGATGAGTTAGTGTCAGAAGTTGATTGCGATCATCACAGGCTGCCATGTTATCATCTCATCTGAAAGTTTCACTGATATGATATCAGTCCATTTGCCAACTCATCCAATCATTGCTGAGCAAACTATACACCTAAAGCTGTGTTGCCACCAAGTGCCAGTCAGCAAGTACACCACTGGACAATGCATTTCAACACAACCTGAGGTTGACCATCATTGTATCCGTCCCTAGGGATGTTGCAGCTGCACAGACACAACCGCAATCAGCAAGCAACCAACCCGCTATTTTTGGTGTAACACTAAATATGTGTGTGTGCGTATGTAAATACACCCATCCGCCATAGCAACCCTGCCAACAGACAAATTGAATAACATGTGATTAATTCTCAGAATCCTTTCAAGGACCCCCCTCTAGAGATCTCCCCCACGAGCGGCTATGTTGGCTACTTCAGGGTGCCACAGCCCTGGCAAGGTATTATCACAAAATGAAATATATACGGTATATATATGTACATTACCCATCATCAGCCATAACCCTGCCATCAGGTCTGGTATGATATACTAGTAGTGTGCATAATAATACATATATTATATGGTAGTTCACTGAATGCATCATGCAATTGGACCAGGCCGCTACCTTGATCTGGGCCACACTGAACAAACCAAGTGTGTCAACAACAACTGAACTGCTCAAACTCAGCATCCTGTCAGCCGCAGTACAAGGTGAACAGTATCGTATGCCTGATTCCAAATGATCTCAAGGTGCTGGCATCGGTCATTTGTTTACCAGCAAAGATGATGCGCTGCTGGCTGGTTGGTATGTCTTCACTGCCTTTGATGACCTCTTTGAACTCCAGGCCAAGAAACCAAGGAGCAAGTTTGTCGACAAAGGAGATGGTCTTGCCTGCACTGCGCAGTGCAGATGCAGCAGGGACGAGTCAAAGCGGCAGCTGATGGCCACAGCATGCTGCACTGCAGCAATATGAAATTACAACAGCAGAAACATGGTGCAGTGTGGGTGATGACGCCATCAAAGCTGTTCAAAGCTGCCAGCTCTGAAGTGAGTCACTTCAAAATTGAAGCAGGTGCCACCTCCTTCAACTTTGGACGAATGTTTGAAACGCTTATTACCACTTTGGCAGCTGTTCAGCACTGGCAGCAGCAGCTCAAGGTGTCAAATCTTGAGCAAGAGCTTCGTTCATCATGATGAATGCTCACACTAGCAATGTCGTGCAGCTACAATGTGATGTCAGGCAAGTGTTGGCAATTGTCTGTCAGTGACTGGCTGCAGTGGCCCACATATTGTGGCACAATTTCACGGGACACAAAAGCATACATGCCTCACCATGCTTGTAGGGTTATCCCACCTGTCAATGTCTTCACAAACACATCATATGGTCTGGAAGGAGCTTGGGGCATTGTCACATTTGGCAGCAGCACACGCAGGAGTGTGTAAGGCGCTTGGCGATCATCAGGTGGCGTAACCACAGCCGAATCAAGCAGGAGCCGTAGGCGGAGAGCATCTCTTGCCACCAGGCGCATCTGAGCTGCAGGGGTCGCCAGCGGAGCAACCAAAGCCTGTTTGATCTCAGCAACAGTCATGCTATGAGTTTTGTCTGGGAGGTACACAGTGTGGGACTTGTCATCAGAGAGATTGACAACAATGATGTACTTGCGCACAAGTGGATGCTTGTCTTCATTGTATTCGCTGTCTGCCTCCGAGTCCGACTCGGCTGAGCTGTCTGGTGCATAATCCGAGCCTTCTGAGCTGTCTGCCTCATAATCTGAGCCTGCTGAGCTGTCTGCTGCATTCTCCGAATCTGCTGAGCTATCTGCTGCATCTTCCGAATCTGCTGCGCTGTCTGCTGCATCCTCCGAGTCTGCTGCATCTGCTTCTGCTCGCCTCTTCTTGCCCCGGCCATTTCTACTGCTCATGCCAGCGGCGCTGTAGACACATGCTAAGTCTGCTTTGAGCGCTGCTCTGTCTGCTTCTGTGAGCCCAGGACAGAGATAGAATGCTGCTCCCTCTGGTTGCCAGATGCGGTGTATGGTAGACATGTTGGTACCTGGGTCCTGCGTGCCAGTAGCGTACGGTGTGCAATGGTTACGTGTACGGTGTTATGGTTTGCCTAGCAGCCTGCAGGCGGTTGATATCAATGGCAGTTCCAAAAGTTGCAGTGCGAGCACACTGAAAGAGTTTTTTGAGCATCTCAAGCTGCCAAGTGGCAGCACATCCGGGTTCAAGTATACACTGTATACTTCAACCTCAGCGGCTGAGGGTTATCTGGAGTCAGAATGCTGCAGTGGCCGGCCATTCATCGAATTGAACGACCATAACAACCAATGCTGCAGTCCCAAATGGTTTGAACTGTTGCACTTACCACCCACAAGTCGATATTTGGTGCTTTCCCTTCTTGCGCCATGACATTCATGGCGTACAAGCGCTGGAGCCTCTTGGCATCATCGTTTAAATCATCCTGATCTGTGCCACTGTGGCGCACAACACCACCAACCAGCTCATGCACCTTGCTGCTGACATCTGTGTTGAGTAGCATAAAGTGCCACAGCTTGTCCACAGCTGCTCCGGGAGACATGTTACGACGCCTCGCAGACGAGGGGATGAACTGGTCATGCACACGCTTGGTTTGCAAGAAGTGGACGAGTTCGACTGCTGTTCCTTCAGGCAGGTGCAGACGCCTGCATCCTGCCTTCAAAGCCTTCACAGCAGATGAATTGTGCAGCATATCACCAATCTGAGGTTTTCGAAGGGTTTGGAGCCTTGATGTGGGCTTCGAGGCAGCACGACACAGCTGTTCCGAGCTGCAGTTCCGTGCTGTGCCAGGATACAACACCGAAAGCGAGAGGGATTACAAGCCCACTACAGACAGTTATTTCAGATCAGCATTTTCACCTCTTATATGTACACGGGTGTCCTGGACGTCACCAAGAACAACAGTGTACAAATGTACTGGGAGCGGGACAGACGGAATCAAGGTTTCACGCGTCTTCCGGAACTTGTGATATTTATGGATCCATCATGATTCTTACTCACTACACGTGGTAAACACCTTCTCCTTCTTTGTATCTTCAGATACACAGGCTATTCTGTGTGGCACACCAAAACGGCCGCGCAAACGACCCCACTGGATGTACAGCAATTGTTGCAACATGTTCAGAGGCGTCACATATTTAATCGTAGCACAATGGCCTTGTGCACACGTGTCGCTTCCGCCAGTTTTTGATTTTGACTTCATCAGGTCAGGTGGAGTACTAGTATCATACCGGCGGCGCTGACTGGCCAATCAGCCTGTCGGACCAGGCCGAAGCCATTCCGGAATGAGATCCCAGGATCGTCTCCGCTGCCAGTGGGCCCCAGGCCGTGAGATCCAATTCAGAGCATAGGTAGAGCATCCAGCTTTTCACGGCGTGTTCGATACTATTAGTGCCAGTATTAGTAGTACTACTAGTAGTCAAGGCACTGAATACTAACTGAGCTAGTAGCCCGTTGTGACCGAGTCGGTGCTTCATGGATCACTTCTTCTTATTACACCATCAACCCCTACTTCACAGAACACAGACACAGCCTCCCCTGCACTGTCAAATGGCTCGTGCACAGTTGCATGATGCACACAGGGTGTAGAGTATTCCCAGTAAGCATATCTGTTGGTCATGCTGAACATGTTCTATGTGACCCAGACAGCACAAGAAAGCCCCTGCCAGGGCTGCTGGAAACTGTTGAAGACTTCGATGATGTTCAGCTTGCTCAGCGAGCGCCATCAAACAATTGAAATCCCTAGCATTTCACGAGGTACTTTGCAAGTAGCTCAAACTTGCTTGTGCCAGTCACTGCATGACATCCTGAACTTTGTTCATGGGCGAGACCTCAGCATACCAAACAACTAGGCAACCAACAGTGCACAAAAACACAGCTTTTGAAGGCAGACACCAGCTTTGCAAGAAAACACAACACTACTAGTGTACAGCGGGGACAAGTCCTGGAAGAAGGCGGGTGGGAGCAGATTTGAGACCCACACAGCTGCCAACCCCCCCCTTACAAACATTGATACAGACCGCCACACACCCGGCCACACCTGGTGAAGGCTACATGAAAGTTACACATGCAAACATGACTACAGATACAGCGTACATAGTACACATTGCTTGGTGAGGCACAGTAGACAGGTGAATCAACAAAAAAACACGGGCATCACACCATAGCAGCATGACACCTAAGTTGCATCCAACAGCAGCGTTGGCTGTGGCAGCTTACACACTGCACAGAGAAGATCAAAGCATGCATGAGTAAGACAGATATGTTAAGATGCTGATGGTACAACACACATGCGTGCGTATGCAGCACACAGGAGTGTCAGCCGCTCACACACACACACACGTCAGGCAGGGCACAAGGGTACATGATTGTGTACATGGTGTTGCGGCTTGTACAACCAGTCCATTTCAAAACTGCACACCAAAACACGACGAAAAAACAGCAGCTGGAACAGTAGCTGCTGTGATGCAGATGTCTACGAAAGCTCAAAAGCTGTCTAGCTGAGGCGATGAGGCACGCCCAACTCCCTGGTGACACTTGTGGTGCTTATAACCCCAAGAAGTTAAGGCACTTGCTCTGACAAATATGCGAGCTACCATCACCACAAGGAAGCATATAGCTCAGGTCAATGATGTGCTGGATGTTGCTTTGCCGCCCTCTATGCCACCACACATGCAAGCTCAAGTGGCATTTCAGACACTTTGGGATAAAGAGGCCCAGTACACCTACTGCCATACATCGTCATGTACTGCACTGTCTGACAGGACCAGTTGTCCACGGCATGTGACCAACCACAATTGTGCCATGCTGCGACTCTTAGCTACTGACCTCAGGATGGGTGATGGACAGCTAGATAATTCTACTGCACATCAGCCAAGAGATATGACTGTCCGCTGACAAACAAACAGTTGATGCCGCAACACAGATTGACACCTTCAACAGCACAGGCAGACCACTTTCCCCTGGTATTCACTGGCTGTCGTGCAGCCTAGCGTAATCTGCAGTATGTTGTGCCCTCAAGGAATTTCAACCATCTCAGGTGCTTCGCCAGCGATTGGCACAGCGGCTGCAGCAGTAGCTGCCTCTTCTTCCTCATCTGCGGCTGCCAGCTGAGTCAGCAGTCCCTTGAGTGCAGGTTTGCTGCTGAACCATGTACTGCCATATGCTGCAGCAACCTCCTCCAGTTGCTCCCTGGCCTGGGGGCTTGCTCTCAGAGCAGCAAAGTGGTCGGGGTCAGCAGAGACGAGGCTGTGCAGGGTGCTGATTGCCGCCTCCTTCACCTGCATCAGCAAGCACCAACAAGCACAGACGGCAGGTGTCAAAGACCATTGGTCTTGTGACAAGAACACCGCTGGGCACGCGTATGGTTCGGCAACTAGCACCCATGGGCCTCATAATGATGTTCATGTAATACTTTCCGGGACTAGAATACAACACTAGCAGCGCTGCCTTTTAGGTAGGAGCATCTGCATCACCCACCTGTGTCCTTGGCAGAGGAGAATCAGTGATCATCTGCAGCAGCACTTGCCCCACCCCTGTGTCACAAAGGCTGCTGCTGGCCTCCTGGCTACCGCCTGCCAGAGCTGATGTGATGCTCAACAGCTGCAACTGCTGTGGGGCTGAGCTGCTCTGGGACAACAGCTGGACGATCACAGGGATGCCACCGGACGACCTGAGGCAGCCGAAGCAGCAGTAAGGTGTACTGATGGTGGTCAGAGGTGCACTGATGAGCAGAGGAAAGTGGACGCCGCCAGTGGCAATGGACCGAGTATGCTTGCATCAGAGCCATGGCAGCTAGCAGGAAATGGTACACTGATAGCATAGGGAGCACCCTGACACCATTGTGAGCACAGGCAGCAGCGCAGATTATTGCACTGGTGACAAGATGCTGCCTTGGAGTGCAAAGGCAGTTGACGGACCATTAGGCTATGCCTGCAACTTTGCCAATCAAGGACAGCCGCTGCTTGCAGTATGACAGCTGGTACTGCATGCAGCAGTGACCACCATCTGTCCACCAATACAACAGGTCGGTTGGCACAGCCCTTGGCTTCTGCTACTCAAAGTTGCACTACTTCATTACCTTATTTGTCTCTGTGTGGACGGATGATGCACCAGGCGGGCCAGCATCTGTGTGTAGCATGTTGTCACCTCAGCATCAGGGTGTGCTAAGCCATGCACCAGCAGAGGCACTCCCCCTTCCGTCAGGAACACCTGGAGCAGGGCAGAATGTAACAAGCGGGTAACAACTTACATCAGCACAGTACAGACCTAAGACACCTTGGTTTCCAGAGCAAATGAGTGAGCCTTTCCCGAAGAGGAGTGAGTGTGCTTGCACAGTGCCTTGTGGACTTCCTAGGTTCTCAGTGGTGGATGCTCGAGGTATATCCACTGTGTACCTGCCGGGTGTGTATAAGTGATAACAGCGTTGCCGGTGTATGCGATCATTTCAGCATGCAGTGATTTTCAAGCATTAGGCAGCCCATAATGGTTAGCAGCAGAGCTGCTACCCTCTGTACTGAAATGGTGAATGCTTCTGCTGTTGGCAGTGGCACAACTTGCACTGTCTGTCACATGTTTGGGAGAGTCACAGCTTGAAACAGCTAGACACTTGATCTACTGCGCCCACGCTTCACATCTTGTAGGATACCCCCACAGCAGTCACAAGCAGCACCTATGACAGCATCAAGATGCCAACATAAAGGCATAATGGACGCACCTCCTGTGCTTCTGACTCTTTCAGCAGCTCTGCCAAAGCTTTTGCGATAGCTCTGATAGCATCAGCATCTGGCCCATTCCTCAGCAGTTTCAGCAGCCAGTCAATGCCACCAAGCTTCACAAAGGCGCGCCTGAAACGGGCACTGGCTGCAGCACGTTCAGCAATCTGCAGCAGTGGAAAGTGGTGCAAGGGCATCATCAACCATGTTGACTTTTTTTGCAGTGACTCCCTCATCCAAGTGCAACTTACGAAACAAGTCACAATAGCAACAGTCTGGAATTCAGTGCCTTTGTACATTGTGCCAAACACAAAAGCAGCATTGAAACCTACTGCATACCTTCTCTGCCGCAGAGATACAGCTGCCGCCAATGTTCAGTGCTGCTTCCTTGAGCTGTGCCAGCAGTACGCGGGGTCCCATGCCCCTCAGGGCAATCAGTCGCAGGACTCCTCGTGTGGCGGCCCAGCAGGCTCCCAAAAATGCAGCAGGACGAGCAAACCGCCCACAGATCATACGGGTTGCTAGCAGTGGAGCATAAGCAAGGCCTGTGAATGCACCAAACAATGTAGAAGGGGCAGCCCAGGAGTCAGTAGAGATTTTCATGAGGTATGAAATGCTTGGCGGTATGTGGTGTTGCTTTGCTGTCCAAGTGATGTACTTCTCAGTTTGCAAAATGTTTGTCAGCGCTTCATGCAGGCAAGGACGACACGACAACTGGCGCCATTGTAGCATCATTCTTGGTATGACCCTGGGCATACTGCACCAGCTGATCAGCTGACTAGTTCATCCGACTGTCAACAGAGGCGGCTTTGTTGTGGCTTCAAGGAGCAAGCACAAGAGTGTGAAGAGCAAGTCCAGAGTGGATGCCAGATACTTGCTGCTCTGCACCCGCAGTATGTGCCATCCATAGACATACAATATAAACCTCTTCAAAGGGCACTGATGCCAAGGACAGCAGCAATCAGGAGGCACTGGGGGCAACAGCTTCAGCATCATGCTTCCGATTCAGGCTCTGCAGGCTTGATATCATCGCAGATCCCTCACTATGAACCCACAGCACAAGCCTGTGTGGCCAATACTGACCTCTGTAGCCAAGGAAACCACAACAACTCACCTGCAACTGTTCCTGCAAAGCTTGAGCTGACAGTCATTGCCATAATTTTTGCCAAGTGCTGGCTGGTCACACAATAGTTCTCCTCGGCAGCTGCAAGGACACACAGTCACACATGACATGAAGCCAGCAGCAGACCAACAGTAAGTCCTGATGACGGGGTGTAAGCACAGCCATTGCTGCCATGTCATTCTCTGCCTGCCACGCAGACTTGCTGCCCATGCTACAGCTGCTTTGCATGTAGACTGCACCTCCTGCAAGCGGTGAAGTTGACACACATAGTAGCTGCAGGACTGCTTCAAGAATTGCTTCGTATTGAACCAACATCAGCCTGCGGTAATTACCCCAGATCCAGCCTTGCATAGGCCTTTGTGACAACTTGCACAGGGCATTGCAGTCAGCATAATTTATTACTGCTGCCCACCTCTTTTAAGTTCCACCACTGCCACAGCAATGCCCATGATCCCACTGCTTGCTGCTGACAGCACCAGGGCCAGTTCAGCTGCACCCCGCACAAGACTGCCAACTGCAGGAATGCCATGAGCCCTGTAGCAGTGGATACCCCTGAAAGGTGAGATGTTGGCTTTACAGCTACCAAGGATCTTGCAGGATGAATATGGCATATCACCTGATGATACTTATCGGACTGTAGGGTGGACGTTGTGTTGCTTGGCATGTTGAGTGGATACAGCACAGTATAGAGGACAAGTTTGATCAGTGGATATTCAACAGAGCATGAAGAATCACTCTGACCATCCCAGGCAATGCAGCTAAAGTTTATGATGCATCAACTCGGCAACCTACTCGTCTGTGGGCATTTCCCAGAGAATGTTTCCGTCTGGCTTCACTACCAGCTTGCTGGGGTTCTGCAGCAGCGGCGTTGCAAGATACCAGGAGAAGTAAGCCTCAAACACAATGCGAACCCCAGCAGGACCTATCAGGTTACACCTTGAACATAATTTTCTTTGGTGCACAGCAAGAAACCTTATCTGATACCTGGCAGTCCAGACGGCCCAGTGCTGTGCTGCGTGAGCTTGTCTGGATGTATGGGCCAAGATGAATGCATACTATTAGAAGCAGTGCGAGCCGTATACATGCAAACTGGGCCAAGCAAAGGGCGCGAACGGCATCGGACAGCAGCAACAGCTGTTATGTCTTGCTAGGCACTCACTCGCGGCGGGACTGTGCCCGATGCGGTTGCTGCTGGGCAGTACTACATCAGCATACATGAAGCCAATTGACGACCAAATCAGTGAGTACAAAGCAATTTTAAGGGTGCCTGGGGATTGTTGCAGTTACCTTGTTGTCAAGTGTCAAGCTGTTCTCGGCAGAACCACTACTGCTGCGCCTTAAGAACAATGTTGACCTCCCCTGCTGGCTGTTGCTCTGCTCTGGCAACTGCATGGGCGTTGTGCGTTTCGCCACCTGCTCTGTTCTGGCTTGTCTGGAAGACAATCCTGACTGCGTGTGCCTGGTTGATGGATTCATCTGTTGCAGGTGGCACCAAACGGTTGCGAGCAAGACAAACGTCAGCGGGCACAGTTTCAGCCTATAACCTGCGTCCTTATGCACAGATCAGAGAGGAAGTGCAGCAAGTACGCCTCAGTCAAACATCCTCGGACACTGTAGCCAACGCTAGTGTTCAATCTGACTCGGTATCGGGCCTTGGGGGAGGAGACAGCAGAACATGCAGAATACAGCGTGAAAGAGATGCATAATGTCATTGCATGCCGAACAGTAGCAGCTTATGGCAAGGTCGACGCAGATCAACTGCTGCCCTTCGCTTCCACGTTTACATGCACCGTGCTCAATAATGCCCGCTGCCGTACTCTCCACCGTCAGGCGATGAGCCCAAAGACCTAAACTTTTGTAAATGAATACTATTACGCACGATATTTGGCTGCTAGGTGGTAGGCTGATAGGCTGCACAGGCAACAACCTACTGCAAGGGCGTTACCACGCCTGCATTCAAGAAAGTCAAGTGCATTTTTCATCACAATACTGCCTTCTTAATATCCCGTGGCACACAGCCCACCTTGTGGTAGATCACCGCTCCAAGGCAACGTCCAAGCGCCAGGAACTTCTGCACTCCTGAAGACAAGGGGGGTTCTACCAAATACTAAAGCAATTCAACTGAGGCTGATCACAACTGGAGGTGCCGGTTCGCGAAAATGTCTGAACATGCGCGTCAAGAAACCCCACGCACAGCCAGAAGCAGAGTCGTCGCCTCTTTACGCCGTGCCGCCCACGTCCTTCCTGCACAACCTCGGACATGGCACTTAGAGCGTAGCACAGGGGCGCGAGGGGTGGGTTTCAGCTGGACTCTGGCATTGCAGCAGTACCGCTGGCACACCGTGGCATATCGACGTGCAGCTACTCGTCTTTTTCACCGTGAAACGCGTGACGGGCATTTTATTGAGCATAAATGTGTCTCTAGGGTGCTGACACGACGCGCGGTGAGGCCTGTGAAGCGCTGAGCAGAATATGTAGTACTGCAGGCAGATTCCAGCACAGCTGGCAAACTGTGCATGCCTCAATCTCTTTTGCAGCACAGTATAAGAGATCAGGACATGCCACAGCCTTCAGATGGAAGTGCATAATGTGTGTGCAAGTGAATTAACTCAGCAGAGCAGCCTGCTCGTCTGCAGGCGTTTACGCAGGAACCACTGGCAGGATTAAACATTGGCTACTTGAGCATGGCCAACCCCCGCAGCAGCGCTCCTAGCAAGGTGCTCAAGCAAACAAGGCTCCATGTAAATCATCAATCAAAACAATACACAAAGACAGCAAGGCATAATACACAGATGCTGATACTGACTGTCATGGGCCTATAGCGTTGCAAAAAGGGGCCGCCCCAAGGTAGATGCGGCATCTACCTTGTCCATGTAACTTGATACAAGTAATGTTGATGTTGATAGCCCATCAGGTATGACGCTTATGAAACCCCTGGATCTATGTAAACATGTGCCTCAATTGTAAAGAAGACAACCTGGTGCACCATGATTTAAAATAGTTGGTCCTGAAAATTGGGTGAGTGTTCATGACAGTACAGAATGCTCCATGCTGCCGTATGTATCTGCCACCAGCGTGAAGACCACTACTCGATCCACCACTACATACACTGCTTGACAGCACATACAAACAGCCACCCATGAAAGTGTCTTGCTTCTGAGCCACTCCCCCCCCCCCCCAAATTGAAAGAAAGCATCTTGCTAATTGCTGCATCAATGAAACCAACCTGCACCATCATCAAGCAGCTGCAGCAATTGTTGATGCTCAAGCTGCACCATCTGATGTCCATAGCCGTGGCAAGGAGAGTCCTGTCCTTGCGCTACTGCCCCCACCGGCGAAAGTCCATGCTGTACACTTGCTGCATCCGTTGCAGAAGCTTCCTGCCTGAGCTGCTGCTGCTCACCCTGGTGTTCATGTGTTGGCATACCCAGCACCCCAGGGCGGCTTAGAGAAATTTTGCCAGCTGCCCCTTGATCTCATTTCTCGCACTGCCTTGAAGATTCTCATTGTGGTTGCGCAGCAACCAGGAGAACTCCTGCAGAGACCACATCGCAAGAACAGGAGCGCTTGCTGCACAAGAAATGCCAGCACATGCCAGGCCTGGATATACAAATGCTTGCGCATCACTTGACAGATTTGCAAATCATGCAGGAAGCCGGCTGAGGCAGCTGTCTGCAAAGCCAGCATGTTTGAGTCATGCCTGACATACACATCTTGCAGACGACTGACTGGTACAAGTGAAAGGAAGGTGAGCAGCCAGCACAAGTTATCAAGCCACCCCGTAGCCACAAACCCACCGCATAATCTATCTGCCCATCTCCATTGGTGTCAGCTTGTGCCAGCAGATCCTTGGCATTATCATAGATGCCAAAGCGCCGCAACGCATCTGACAGCTCATCTATGCTGATGGTGCCGCTGCTGTCCTTGTCAAGCTGCTTGAAGGCCTGCATTTATTGGCAGCACAAGGAAGCTATATCACTTTGTTGTTGCCTTGCATCCAGTTGCCCATGAGGCAAGCAGACGCAGCAAGTGTCTTGCTACATATCTAGCAGGGGGATGCAGTTGTAACGAAGAAGGGAAGTCCTTTGCAGAACAGGATTTCCACAGCATCCTTCATATGCAGCACCAGTTTGTCACCCGCCTTCAGAAGCGCTAGCAAACAGCACATGTATAACGTGTGCAATTCCACAGACGCACCTTCTGCAGCAGCTCCTCTTTCTCCAGCTTACTGAGGTGCATGGTGGCTGCCACAAACTCGTTGTAGTCAATCAGACCATCTCCATCAACATCAGCAATCGCCATGAGGCTTTGCAGCTCAGCCTGCACAGCAAAGAGCAGTGGAGCCCATGCTCAGTATAAAAATGATGCACAGCAGGCGCAACAAAGAGGTTGACTCCTTGCAAAGCTGCATCGCTTGAGGAGCCATAATCCAAGTTGAACTGAGCTCAACACTGCCATCAGATCTGGAGCAACCTCGCACCTCGCTGATCTTGTGACCCCAGTTTTGCAGGGCTTTGCGCATCTCCTCTACAGTGATGGTGCCGCTGCTGTCAGAGTCTATGGACTTGAACAGCTCACTGAGACCTGACAGCAGGTGCACACAGTCATCAATCAGTCATAGGGTCGCAAGCATCTGTATGGTGGTTCTTAAGACTGTAAATAGGGCAGTCGTAGTTGACTGACAATGTGTTTGCTGCTGCACACAGCGCACGTGTGACCAACTGCGTGTCAGCCAGTGGCCAAAGACCTGCCAATGCTGGCTGCAGATGTACCACCACGCGACTGCCCAACATCTTGACGCAAATGACATCAGACATAGCATCTCAACATGTTCCAGCAGAGAACAGACTGTACATCTCCTCGAAGCCCCTACCTGACAGCTCATCTGGTGACAAGTTCTGGCCCACCACCATCAGTGCCATCTTCTTGAGCTTGTTCATCTGAGCAAACTGCTTCATACGCTTCAGCACAACGCTGTCCATCTCAATGTCGAGTGCCACACCCTCCTTGATGAGCCAGTCGTGTTTCAGAATCTGTATAACACCACAAGTATGATTGACGTATTGCCACAAGCAAGATGAGCATAAGCCCTCTGCAGGACGGCAGTCAGCTGCAGCAATGACTGCTGCACGTCACCATGTTACTTGGTAAATGTCTTCACAGAAACACACAGTCTGCCACATCACAACATTGGCCACTGACAAAGGACACTGAAAAATCTCGGAGGCACTCCTCTCACCTGCTCTGCTGTAGCTCGCTTTGTTGCATCCATGTCCAGCAGCCGCTTGACACAGTCCTTTGCCGCCTCACTAATCCGTGGCCAAGGCTCACTCTTGAAGTCAATGGCACCCTTCAATACCTGCAGGGGGCAGTGACAAACAGCCTGATGGGGCAGAGCTGATGCTTTGCAGCGAGGCAGCTGGGTGCAGGCTGTTTGTATTTCAGAGATGCCAGGACCACGCTCAGATGCCATAAGTAGCGTGCTGTCCCCACCGTAATGAAAATCGGCATGTCATTCAAGCTGCCCTGCAGTCATTGTCTGCCACTGCTGCATGCACAAATGGCACAAGCAGGTGCTGCTGCACAGCTGGAGTCAGCGGCTGGCCAGCTATCAACCCTCTAGGAACACCCATGCCCACCATCTTGAATATCTGGTCCTCAGTATCTCCCCAGAAAGGCGGCAGCCCACTGAGCAGAATGTACAGGATCACCCCCAGACTCCACATGTCAGCTTCATGGCTGTAGTTCTTGCGCAGGACTTCAGGAGCAACGTAGTAGGGCGACCCAACCAGATCTCGGAAGCGCTCTCCGTGCTTGAAGAACACACCTGGGAGATGAGGAGCATGACCAGTAAGCAAATCTGTTACTGCTGCACGACCATGATCTGGCCATCACTGATGTTGGAGGTGCAATGCTCTGGGTTCATACTGCTGATAACAATCAAGCTGCACAGGCTAGTACCTGCAGGAAAGGAGAGTACACTGCAAAGCAGCTTACCCAGTCCAAAGTCTGTCAGCTTGAGCTCTGCATCTGACGTCTTGCCTGTCAGCAGGAAGTTTTCTGGCTTGAGGTCTCTGAAGTAGGCACATGGCAAACGGAAACAGAGTAGGTGCGATTGTTAGATGGCAGTCAACGCTGTTGCACAGCTGTTGAGCTGCTGCACTGACATGAAAGCCCCAATGATGTGCAGTAGGAATGGCACATAAAGACAGGATGCGTAGGTCAGCAACCTGCCAAGCCATCACCTTCTGCAGCACTCAGTGAAAAGCGTACGTCAGCTGCTGTTGTCTACACCTTGCAGTAAACTGCTACTTGCGTGCTGCAGCTGGCACAGGCTGCTGCTGGGTGCTGTCTGATGTGCACCTTAGCCTCCTGCAGGCTGCTGCAGCTGCTGGGACAGTCAAGGTGGTTTTGTGTGCTCTGGCTGTACTGCCATCTGCGTATAGGGCCTACACACCTGTGCATCACACCCAACTCATGGCAGTGGTTAACCACTTCCACCATTTTCCTAAAGACTTGAGCTGCCTGCAATATCATAACCAGTACAAAAGCAATTGCGTTAAGGCACTTCATCAAGAGGGGTGTGCTGCTGACTCCACAATCTGAGAATGTTCAACTTGTGGTGCAGCAGGCAGAGATGTGACATAGCATCCAAGGACTATCAGCACAGCATTATGTTTTGCGTTGTTGTGATCTCGCGTACTTCTGTAGCCCATTGCAGGCACATTCCAGTAGGATTGTGAGGCCAGTGAGGAGAAGTCTTCAGTTGGCTTCCGTTGCATGGTGCCCTACTACAAGCATACAGTAATTGATTCACAGGCGGGGCTTCACCCACCTTACGCTCGCTGAAGTGCTGAGCCTCAACAATGTGATCAAACAGCTCCCCTCCCTGGCACAGCTCCATTACTATATGCACATAATCCTTGTCTTCATGTGTGCTCTGCAACAGACAGCAGCACAAGGAAACCAGCATTGCAGCAAGTTGTTGCAGGATTGCCAGGGCAGTGGTCAGGTGAAGGCCATTCTGCCATGAGTGCAATCTGGCAAGTAAGAATGGTTGATGTAGGCTTGGCTTTGGTGACATCAAATTGAGTGTTGCCTGGACAACAGCTGCTATTCTTGTCCTGAGGCACATTGCCGGCCTGTGACAGCAGCTGCCAGCAATTGAAAAGGTAATCAGTAGCTTTTAATGCTACCTGTTGGTTGTTGGCTATGTTTGTGTTGCAGAATCGAGCTGCTGTACGCTGGGCAGACACCAACTGCATCAAAGTGCAGATACCTGCTGTTGCGCACCTCAAGGGTCACCACATTGTTGTGCCCAGCTACCAGGTTCATGATAGCAACTTCTGCTTGCACATCCTTGACATCTTCCTTGCAGACGAGCTTGGCCTTGCTGATAGACTTCACAGCGACCAGATCGCCAGTGGCCTTTGTCTTAGCTAGCCTTACCACGCCAAAGGCGCCTTTGCCTATCTGTTTGTCCAGTACAAAAAGCTCCTCAAGCCTAGGGTCCGTAGGACTCTTGCCGAGAATATTCTGCACTGAAAAAGGCGCTGAAGGCATCTTGAAGAACACTCAAAGCAGGAGAAAACCTCCTGCTGCACTGGTCAGCTGGTCAAGGGTTACAGGAGCCTGTAAGAAAAGGATAAGCAGACAAAACGTGCACGATTGGGCAGCGGTGCAGGTGAGTCTAGATCGTCCAGAAGGAGCTGGTGTTGCAGATACTGGAGCACGTTGAACTAGGATCGTGAAGTTGCAAGGAGATCAAGTTGGCGGTGGCTCAGCTGGAGTGTAATGGGTCAAACAGCAAGCACTGACCCTTTTGTTACGAATATTTGGTCTCTAAGTAGTCCTAGGCTGCTTCGGAAGCCTGCAGAGAGGTATCATTGAGGATTCGAGATGTCCCACAACGACCGAAAACTCGGTGGAGAGCTTTTGTTAAGGTTTTGTAGTCTAGCTCAATCTACCAGCAACACGGACGAACTTCACAAACCAGTTGACAGGTAAGTGACATTCCCTGCACGGTTGCTCACCAATCAGGAGGGTGTTCAATGATATCTTGATTCCTCCATATGCTATGGCAGCACTAGACGGCAACCTCGCAATCCCCGCGATTTCCAGCATCCCTCCAAATCATGCTCCCACTTGTGGCCGCATCAATTATCCGTGTCTTCAAAATTGAAGCATACTGGCCTCAACATACTGATGATGTGAGTGGGAACCTATGTTGTGTAGTTTATGATGAAAGGAAACGTCCAGCATCTGCAGGCCTGGTCTCGCTGGCGGTTATAGTGCGCTGCACATACATGCTTAATACGCTCACCATCAATTGGTTGCCTGCTCTAGTATCCCCTACATAACGTGTGCTGCTGACCACCCATTGCCCAACAGACTCTAGCGCTGCAACTGATTCTTGCAGGCCTAGGAACTTGCAACCGCTGTTAACACTGGTTCTTCTATACTGCGCCAGCAAGTCAGGCGCTCACTGTCACAATCAGCAGAAGATTCAGCACCACACCGGCTTTATTGTTAGCAAGTTGCTGGCTGGCTGCAACCAGCATGGCCGCACGCTTAGGCAGGAGGCCAACCCATCAGGTGCAGCTGCAGAAGTCAAACTTGCTGCAGCGGTTGGCAGCACTCCCGGCAACTCTGCGAGTGGAGGTACTGACGCCTCAGCAGACAGCAGCAAAGGCAAACAGCAACAGCCCCAGGAGTTGCACCCCATCAAGCAGCAAGATCCAGAGCCAGCACCGAGCAGCAATGACGCAAGCAGCAGCGCCAACACATCAAGCCCTTCGGCCCTGCAAGATCAGCAGGAAGCGGCTTTCAATTCTGCCAGCAACACAGCTGCTAACAGCAGCAGCTCTGCAGGAAAACCAGCAGCAGCCAAAGCAGCAGTGACCAACAGCAGCAGTACTAGTGGCAGTCCTGCCGCAGCTGAGGGCAAGTCAGAGCAGAAAGTAGTCACCACAACGAGCTTAGCAGAGAGCGATTCAGATGAATTAGTCAACAGCAGCCCCACAATACCTGCCCAGCAGTTGAAGACTGCAGAGGGAGCCGACCTTGATTCAGCAGTTGAAGCAGAGGTGGGTGCCGAAGCAGACACTGCAGGAGTGGAAGCAGCAGCAACAGCAGAAGTCTCCAGCAGGGATGACGCTAGCAAAGCTACTGCAGCAGCAACAACAACAGCAGCAAACAACAAGCCAGATGACATCCCATCCAGCAGCAGCAGGAACCACAGCAGCAGCAGCAGTGCTGGCAACACAGATCTTGCAGTAGGAAAGGAGGGTGATGCAGCAGAAGATGAACAGAAAGAGCAGCAGGCAGCTGTCGCCAAGGTTGCAGCGTCAACAATACCAGCCGATGAACAGCCCGCAGCAGAGTCGCACAAAGGTGCAGCAGTAACTGGTAATTTCACAGCAGAGAGGCTAGCTAGCAGCAGTCATAGTCAGGATGAGAGCAACTCCAACAGCAACACTACAACAACTGCAATGAAACAAGTTGCTGGCAGTCATGATATAGGCAAGAATAGCATTGATATCGGCTCTGCAGTGGTGCCGTCCTTACACACAGCAGCAGCAACCAGCAGTACTCTTGGGGCCAGCACTGCTGCAGCAGCAGTAGAGGGCAATCCAACAAATGGAACAGACAGCAGTAATACAGCTGAAGCGGTGAGTAGCCAACCGGCTGAGTCAGACATCAGTAGTGATGAGGCCGCAGCTGCTGCCGCTGCTGGCTATGGCCCAGGAGCGATTGCTGATTCCCAGGATGCAGATGCCAAGGTGGCAGCAGCCAATGTCAGTGCGCCAGGAGGCCTCAGCAGCAATGATAGTGTTGCTGGTCATGCTGCTACACCTGATGCAGCAGCAGCAGCAGCAGCTGGTCAGGCACCTGCTTTGGAATCTGCCGATGAAACGTCAGCGGCTGCAGCAGCTAATGCTCACACTGCTGCCGCCGCTGCTGCTGAAGCTGGGGCTGATGGGAAACTCGCAAAGATTTCTGCTGCTGCATCTTTGGACCAGCATGGGCACCAGCAGCAGCAGGAACCAGATGCAGTTGATGGCACTCCTGCTGGCAGCAGTGATGGCAGGAAAAACAGTCCACATCACAGTCACCATCATCATGAAGTGCACTCACGGCACCATAGACCAGATGGTACCAGCAGCAGCGGCAGTGGCAGCAGCAGCAGCAGTGACAGTGATGGTACATTGGATCTGGCGAAGGCTGAAGGCGCTGTAGGTGTGATGCAGACTCCAGGCACTGCTGTAAGAGATGCAGGACACGCTGCTGCTGCAGCTGCTGAACCACTACCGGCCCTGGGTGCTGATGCCACAGCACCAGGGCCTGGCACAAGAGGCAGCGTGCAAGGAAACTCAGAGCAGCAGCAGCAGCAGAAAGAGGCGGATGTTGCAAATCAGGGTCAGCAGCCAGCTGACAAAATCGATTACATCGCCATGCTCCACAGTCAGGGTGAGGAGCAGCAGCAACAGGAAGAGGAGGAGGATGTGCTTCATGGTGCTGCTGCTGCAGCAGCTGTGTCTGGTCTAGATCTGGAGACTCAAGCACATCAGTTGCAGAGCATCCCTGCAGCTGCAAAGTAAGTGTGCGACTGATACAGACAGGCAACATTGCCCATGAACCTCAACCTTCAGCATGATGCTGTTGTTGAACACTGTTTGCAAGCTTGTATGGGGTGTACAAAGTCCTCATTGGTTATTTTCTCATCATATATTCTTCATATGATGACAAGAAAGGGGACACTTACCCCTCCATTCTCGACCTGCAGCATCTTGTGACTTCGTTGCACAGACAACACCGCCAGACAGACAACAGGCCATCTGCTAGCCATACTCAGTGTAGAAGGCAAAGGCACTTGGGTAGCTTGATGCAAGAGTACAATATCCTACAGAACAACATCCTGCTATCTTTTCCTGCAGGCTTGCTGGTGGGGTGTTTGTTATTGCGTGCCTTCTCAGCGGTGCTGTTGTGGGTTTCAACACCATGTCTCGACGCAACAGGCACCTGGCAGGCGGCAGGTTGGGACTGCCATACCACAGTATAAATCAACAGACTGTGTCCTCACCGCGGAACGGCAACAGCGGCAGTCCACACAAGAGGTTGCAGGGTTCTGGGAGATTGAACCTAGGGTTTAAAGCAACAGACGATGGAAAACTTGCAGGTACTGGCTGGCAGCAGTGGGGTGGTCCTGCTGCTGCTGCTCCCAACACTGGCAGTAACAGCTCTGGGCTGCTGGGAGCCAGTGCTGCTACCAGGTTGCAGGACAGCAGCGGTTTTGGGCGTTTGGGACTAGGCGTCAGGAAAGCCAATGGCAGCAGCAGCAGTGTTGACATGCAAGGGTGGAATTCATCTGGTGATGGCTGGGATGACAGCTGGGATGATCTTGAAAGGGGCATTCACACTGGTGCCAGTAATGGTGGCGCTGGGCACTCAGCAGTAGGAGTAGGGATGGGCAGTGCATCTGGTAGTAGTAGCTCTGGTGTTGTAAGACTGGGGTCGGCCGGGCACGATGCTGCATCGCCTAGGCGAAGTAGGCCACTGCTAGTAGGCAGGAACCAATCTGTTGACAGGGACCATCTGCGGGCTAGTACCAGTCCTGGTGGTGGCAGTGTTGATGGCCAGCAGCGCGATAACAGTGCTTGGCACACTAGACGGAAGTCTGGGGACTCTGACTTTGAGGAGTGGTAGCAGTGCAATGTCTGCCAGCAGTGTGACTTGATACACAGGCTACAGCTTGTGCCTTCAAGCTGAGTGGTTAGTGATCCTTATGCAGCAGCGCCAGTGTTGAACTTGTGTGCCACACTATGGCATGCTCACCAATTGCTTGTGCAAGGTACAGATAATGCTCTGTGAACGGATATTATTGAACTTCAAACGCATGTGAGTAACAAACCATACCAGATGCGGTCAGCATGATGCTGAGGGTTGCAAACGTGTATACACAAACGTACAAACATATGTTGTACAAACCTGATCCGGTTTTGTGATTGATCGCTGCATATCTAATATGCAACTGTAGCCGATCACCTGCATACTGAATACGCAACAATCACTAGTTAGTTGACAGTGACTGCAGCCTTGGCGTGCAATTGTTCCTTTTTTTGCCCCCATGAGCCATTAGTTGGCTCCTTACGGGTGGAAACCCTTGAGGTAACTTGTAGTAGTAGTAGTAGTAGTAGTAGTAGTAATAGTAGTAGCAATTGGCAGCTGTGATGAGAGGTCTGCTGCGTAACCGGCCTGATAGGCTGGAGACCCAGGTTCGAATCCTGGCGGGGGGTCCCAACGCAGGGGGGTAAACTGCTACTGGATCTGAGATCCGCGAACATGTGGTCAGAGGCCGCACGTTCTTGCGATTGAAGTGAAAGGGACCATGCGTCCCATGAGCCATCCGCTGGCTAGTGCCGGGAGGGGTTGGAGTCCCCTGATTGTATTGGTGTTGTATTGATATCAACAAGCTTGTTACATCAACTAGTGAGCCACCAAGTACATATTCCCAAAGGCCTTGCGGCCGGAAAGGGTTATTCTTCTTCTTCAACAAGCTTGTTACATCAACTAGTTGTCACAACAGAGCATGGCATGTTGCACATATGGCTCCTCATACCACCTCCTTTACACATCTCCCACAGCAATCTGATTGACACCCGTCAAGGAACCTAGATAGGTGCAAGCAGCCTAGCATCCAATGCAACCAGTGATCAATCACAATATTGTACTTGTTGCAAGCACAATAAATTATGATATCAGCAGTAGCTGTCCACAGGTGGCAGGTACCTGCCCACAGCAGCCTCATGCAACAGTAGCTTTATGCTATACATATCGTATTGAATACAATGTATGGCTCTTCTGTCATCAACACAGCAGAAGGACACACTGTGCCCCCCTCAACTCAACTGCTAGTCATTGGCTCAGTCTGTGTAGTATATGGCACCTCCAAGCAGTCTGTTTATGCCAAGATTACAACCGTTGATTACTGAGTAGTAGTGGCACTGTCACACCCTGCCGAATGAGAAGGCGCAGCAGCATGACAGACCCAACCTGGTGCGACGAGGTCAAGGGAAGGAATTTATCCCCTTTCCCTTATATGCAACAAACTAAATAAAACACAAGTGTTGCAGTACACAACTTCCCTCTGGCAGAGGCTGACATCAGCACGTCAGCCATGTGCAGGACTGCTGCAGTATCACTAGCAGCAAGAATACGCGTACGCTGCTGATAGTTCAGCCTGAATTACGGCAACCTCTGCATGCAAAACAGTCAAGTGCTGTGCACTCAAAGTCATGGCATGCCGCATGCAACAGAGCAGTGTTTTCCATGCAAAAACTCATCATCCAAGCCCCGCACACTCGCAGCTGCGCAGCATGCATGCACTTGCTGCAGTTCATGGCATCATGCCATGTGTGGGCCACACATATGCCTCAAGGCATGAGCTCACTGGGTGGCATGTCAAGGCCTGAACGCTCAAGTCACAACAGTTCCAGCTGCACACAGCCCCGTATGGGGGCTGCTTATCATCCAATATACATCAATTATAGTCATAATCTATCAATTATATAGTTATATATATACTAGTAGATAATTCATGGATGCCCATGCCTGAGTTTGGGTTTTAACCCCTGGCAGAGAGTTCTGTACTTATGCTTTGTTGAGCAGCACATGCACACAAGCAAAGCATGTCCCGTCATAAGCAAAGTGACCAGTAACAACAGTGTTCCAGAGTAGTTCCACAAATGTCAACATTTTAAAGGTTTTGAACCTCAAAGCAGAGGAGGCACTGCAGCCCCCCATGTGGCCAGTGACACATCATGCGGCACCAAACAACTGTCACACGCCATGAGCCAAAGGCATCGGCTCCAGCTGAGCTAGCACAACAAAATGCAACACGACTGCTCACTTTGCAATGCAAAGGTGCTGGGGATGCAAGACCCCAAATCCACAATTCCAAGCCATATGGCTGTATATACATAGAGCTCCAAGCAAGTATTCAACACCTGTTATCCCGGGTCACATTACAAGAGGCCATGTAGCTTCAAGGACCTGCTGCATCAGGTCTCAGCATACAGTATGTTTGAAGAATGCCAAGTGTGTCCACCAAAAGCAGTGCTGCTGTGCATCAGGCCGCCTATCACTCATCTTATGCAGCAGCTGCTCTGCATATGAAAGGGTCTGTCGTCCCCACACCTACACCTCTCAACAGCACCCACCAAGTAAACCTGAAATAGTCAGCTGGAAGTGAATCTCAACAACAGTGAAGTCGGCTCTGACAATCCACATTCATACAGCAACTTTGCTGTACCACAGCCACAGTAGAGCATGCAACATGCATTTGGAGAGAACGTACCAGTTGCTACAGGAGTCATGACAGCAGGATGGCTGCCAACACCAGCAATCACTGAATGCCATAACATGATGAGGGGCAGAGCTATGCTCAAAGACCAAAGGTAGTGGCCGCCAGGATGGTATGCTGAAACTATGTCAAAAGGCAACCTATTTCAGTGCCCAACCTATATAATGCTGAGATGGCCATGTACAGGCCAGGTCACAATGCTAACAGCTGCACAGGGGCCTGAGAACCTTGTCAACATTCTTAGCAACATGTAAACCATGTGGAACAACCTTGCAGAATGTTGCATGTTGGCAGGAACTCAGGCACATGGGTAAGAAGGTTATATGTTGTGTTCACTAATGGGTTGGCCAAGGCACACCTGTGCATGCAATAGTCCTTGCAGACTCTGGCCCGCCTGCACCGTGTCTGGCAGACATATGCATATCGTAGGCAAACAAGAACTGATATGACAGGCACCACACCCTGCAAGCTGTACAGCCAGAATGACAAGGTTTTTTTGTTTTGGGAGCAAGGGGTCCCCAGGTGCGGCCTGCTTTGCTGCTGTTGCTAATAAAAACAGCCTGTGCAAGTGCTGTATGAAATCAACATCAGGATTGGGTTGCGTTCATCAGGCATACAGTCTACGATGTACATGTGAGTGGGCCAGGTCAAGTCCCTGATGCCACAAATCAGTTCAGCTCCCCATGACATCGAACAATCCTCCTAAGGCAAACAAACAAAACCTCCTGCGCATGCATGCATCACATGTCCAGCATAGCATGGCTATCACTCTCAAAACCCTTTGCATACTTGTACAGTATGATGTGGTCGCTGGGTCCTTCTGCAATACAGTCCGTAGTCTAGTATCTGCAGAGTGACATGTAATGGTATATATAGGTATGATCAATCATATGCAAAGGGTCATGATCATGAAATAAGTGGCAACACTAGGGCTTTCACCCAAATTGTGGACTTCACTCACAATGAAGCGTTCCTGCTAAGATAAAGCCATCCTTGTAAGACTCAGCAACGTGAAATGCAACACAACAGCTGTCAGAGACACAATGCATGTGTTGACTAGAAGACAGACCAACTCTGAACAGTTCCAACCCCAGTGTCAGTGAACTGTGTTCTGAACTTCACACAGTCACACCAACTTCATGCTGTGTAAACATCATTGCACAGCACTTCACATTCGGCACCAGAACACCCCACCTCATAACATGCATCCATCTGTTTGTGCTCTTGCAATCATCATCACGGTGAGATCAGACATCCTTGACACCACACAACTGTGCAAGCAGGGCCAACCACCACTCCGATGCTCCTCAACCATAGGCGCCTTGTCTTGAAGAGCCCACTACTTGCGAGGACCAGCAGCGGTATCAAACACCCCTACAACATACAAGGAAACAAGGGAGCAGTGTCGTTGGGCTCAGGTGACACAGTCAGTCAAGGCAGGGCCTGGCATACTACGGCGTTTGTGCAATGAATTTTCTCCGAGATGCTCGCATGGAGGGGACAGATTGCAGCTCTTTGCATAGGAGTGTCTGCAAGTGTTATGCTGGCAGCTGTCCATTGGTATTTGCGGCAAACCACTTGAGGGCAAAACAGCACTGGCAGTTTGCTTACATATGCTGTCAGCTGGCACACTGGACACAGTTGACACTAGCTGTGCACCACAGCAACGGAATGGCGCAGTCAGTCTTTGAAGTACTTGAGCTGAATGATCTGAAGCACTGAAATAATCCAGTGGCGTGGCAGATGAACTTTGAGCACAGCACAACCAGCAAGCACTAGCCACTCACATGGCTCAACATCACGGGTTGTTAGCCTTGCGTAGTCACCAGACCGCTTTGCTGCCAGGTTTGTGGCATCACCTTCACCACCAGCAGCGACTGCCTTGGCAATGATGTCTGATGATGCACTCAGAGACTGGCTGATCCTGTCACTGCGGCTGTTGGTGGGATACTGCAGCAGAGATCTCTTGCGAGCGCCACCCTTGGTTTCAAACGCCCCTGTGTACAGATGACAGCAAGAGCAGCAGACAAGAGTGAGTGCTCAAGTCAAAGCCAACTGCATCTTTCAGCAATATGATCCACTGTCCGACGTCCAAGGTTGCCTTGTCACAAAGGTACCGCAGGTTACAATGGCAACTGCGGTGCTGAATGAGGTGCCAGAATGGTATTGTTGGGATGATCAGCAGCTGCAGGAGTGTTATCACATGACATACAGTACCATAGCATACAAGCTTTCCCCTGAAGGGCACCCTGTAGTATGGGAAACTACTGCTGACCGTGAGTTTTCACTCACATGGCTCAACATCAAGTGTTGTCAACCTTGCGTAGTCACCAGACCGCTTTGTTGCCAGGTTTGTGGCATCACCTTCACCACCAGCAGCCACTGCCTTAGCAATGATGTCTGATGATGCACTCAGAGACTGGCTAATCCTGTCACTGCGGCTGTTGTGAGGATACTGCAGCAGCTGGCGAGCACCTGCCTTGGTGTCAAACATCCCTGAACGGCAGCAGTAGCATCACAGCAGCAGAATTGTCAATTGACTGACAAGTGTACTGGTGTTGAGGCTGCATGTCAGCCGTAAAATAGACAGCCAAACTTCCATGCTCATTAGCACCAACAGCAGTCCCTTGCTTGATAGTTGAGGCTTCATTGAACAGGGTTTATGACCAGTTGCAGTTTCTTGGGACCCATTATTCACAAAGAAATCAACTATGTGTACCAATCAACAACAGCTGATTCCGAGACAGGCAGAAGATTGTTCAGTAACTCACATGGTTCAGCATCAACAGTGGTCAGCCTTGCATAGTCACCAGACCGCTTTGTTGCCAGGTTTGTGGCATCACCTTCACCACCAGCAGCCACTGCCTTGGCAATGATGTCTGATGATGCACTCAGAGACTGGCTGATCCTGTCACTGCGGCTGTTGTGAGGATACTGCAGCAGTCTGCGTTCACCAGTGCTGCCATCCACCATCCCTGCCAAGAGAAGAGAGCAGCAACGGCCAAGTGTGAGATACAAGCTGGCAGCTAATCGGGACAAGCTGTCAAGAATGATTCTAGACAAATCTGCAAAGGGTCTTGTTCAAGGCCAACGAAAGGTACAGGGACATATCTGAGCCATTTGTTGCTGTATGAAGCTGTTCAGGATCTGAAGGAGCAAGTTGTTTATGCTGGCAAACGTGTTCGTGAATAGCTGTACAAGTCAACTGCAAGTGCAATATAATCTGCAAGTAACCGCAAGAAGCCCCACCACAACTTACATGGCTCTGTTGTGTCCCGGGTTGCCAGGCGAGCGTAGACCAGGCTCTTTGTCCGTGCAGGGAGAGCATCAGCGTTTGCAAGCGCAGCGTTGACGACATGTGCGTCCTCAATGGACTGAGCTATTTGTTCACTCTGGGCGTCTACCTTCTTCTCCTCTTGCAACAAGCGGCCTGCGCAGGCAGAAGGGGACCGTGGGTTACACGTGATTGGAGTAGGTGTCAGCACTGAAATCATCTCAAGTCAATCGTATTACACCAAACTGTGTCAGAAAACTCCATGCAAAATCGCTGTGGTGAAGGAAATGCGGACACGTGCAGAGCCAGCTGGCATAGCTCCAAGAATCATGCTCAGTGGCATACAAGTTGGCGTTATTACTTCGAGCTGATGAGCTTCAAAACCATTGATAGCTTGTTGCGACAAAGCGCCCATGGCATGGTAGAGCAGATAGCCCCGGCAGTCGACACCGGCAATAGCGTTCATGCTACGCCAAGGGTAATTTACCAACGCACAGGTTATGGACAGCTTTATTGATGGTTGTTGCTGCCAGGATCATAACACCTCGACCCGTGGTGATCCCCAGAACTCACCTGTCGTCAAGCTGCCAAACAAGACTACCGTGAACGCCAGAACGGTGAGCGTTGTGCTTTTCATTGCGTCCACCTCTCCCAGTGTACTTTTAGGTCAGCAGAAAAAGGTGAGCTGTGGTATCACCGACACGTCTACGAAAGGCTATACTGGCACTCTCCGCGAAGTACTATGGGATACCTTTGTGATTAATGCTGAATCTTTCCAAATGACAAAAGCTGATGGGTCGTTGCCAGTTTTGATCGCTATGCGCAACACTAAACTGTGAACTTGCTATGTAGCGGCTTTGATAAACTTCGTGGCGTGAATTCTGGTTACGTCATTAGAAACATGCGACTATGCCACAGGTATACATAGTGCTAGTGGCCGGCATGCGCCATTCAGCCAGAGTAACAGGTAGGAAGGGTTGACGTGTATGCAAGGTACAGTGGCATGGCCGTAACCCAATGCCAGCGCCGAGAAACAATGCATGTATAGGCATTTATTACTAACTAGTATTGTATTTGACCAAACCTGAGTGCTTCGATGCTGATATAAGGGCCATCAGTCAGGGGTGATCCTTCTGGGACCGGAAGGTCGGTCGAGGTTTGCAGGCATAGTACACCTTACCACTGCATAATAATGCAATAGTTTGCAATGTATGAGGATGAGTGAGCGCTGGTATGTTTGGCACTATTGCACGATTTATTGCTGCAAAAGCCACACACGGTCAATCGCAGCATGCAGTGCAGCCTAAAATATTGCCTTGTTGATAGAAGCATTTTCCAGGGAGACACGCCTGTCCGGATGCTGCCTGTGGCAGTGCTTTGCAGGAAGCACTACAATAGTACTGCCCCAGCAGGGAGACTGCCGCAGGTGACCGCATTGTCTATTTGCGCAAGAGCTGCGACGCTAGTCTCCAGCCAGAACACTTGATCTTGCGAAAGCAACTTATTGAGGCTGGCCTGTCTGGCAGGTAGTTTCGGATACTACTAGATACCGGTATGGTGGTACCACTATATACCCTAGCTAGGGTAGCCTACCAGGCTGGCAGGCCGGCTCAGTCTAAACCGGGCTTATCACTGCGCATTGCTACCATCCACCAGGACAGACACCATTACCTCTTCTCCCCACTGCTGGATGATTGGCGCACTGCGTTAGTAACCAAGATGCCTACAGCAGGAGACCGTCTCCTATGACGGTCATCAACAGCGGCCCGGAAACACCCGGTGTTTCCACTTGAACCTTTCAGTGAACAGCAGTACTGCTGCACAGAGGTATGGTGGTGCCAGAGTTAATAAGAGAGTATTCTCTTTGGAAGCACACCGTCCTATGGACGGTCCATCGAATGCACTGTGTTGAATACATCATTGCTGTTGAACAGGCACACGGAGTGCCTGTCCAGCTGAAGGTTAGAGTTGAACAGCCCGTCCAACTGAGTCCACTCAGTGGATCAGCTACTAAGGTGCGAGGTACTGTGCCAATTCTCCAGGAGAGGGGAGGGGAGGGGGTGGGGGGATGGTTCAGGTTCAGCGATAGTGATGATGATGGCTCTGGCGATGGTGTGAAGGTGACGTCACCTTCACACTATCACATTCACACCCGTGTGACCCGCCAGTTACCGAGCAGATTCTAGACTGTGATGGCATGATCTCAATGGGTACTATGAGCCAGAGTGTCACACCCTCTTGGCTCTTCCAAAGAGTGTGTGTCACGGTTTGATCACATAACAAGAACAAACACTAAGCAATCTTCACATATGAGGTGCTACATATTTACTATGTATTGGTATTTATCAACCAATGAATGCGATGCAGCAATCACAACCGCTGTTGTCTCATCCACGGCAGCACCCTCCTCCCATCAGCTCCTGCTGCTGCTGCTGATTGCCCAGCAGCGGTGTTGGGTGCGCCTACCACACGGTCACCACAGGTCTTGTCGAATGCATAACTGTCACTTGGCATCTCAGCGGTGCTGCTGTCTAGCTGTACATAGCTACAAGAGCAGCAACGGCAGCAGAAGCGGCAGCAGCAGCAGCAGCAACAGTGCATCTGAGTTCCCAGACTTGATGTGACAATGCAAGTGGCAGTGCAATGATGACAAACAGGGTCTACTCCATCAATGCTATGCCAAATTCCTTCCGCTTCTGCTGCTGCTGTTGCTGCTGCTGTGGGCGGCCAAGCAGCAACACGGCACTCAGCAATCTTGTATAGCTGATCTACCCTGACCAGCTGCCGCCACCAGCAGCACTGCTGCTGCTGCTGCCACTCACTGATTTTGCACAGCTGATATATTTAACTAGATGCTGCTGCTGCTCCTGCTGCTGCCACTCAATGACTTTGCACAGCTGATATATTCAACCAGATGCTGCTGCTGCTCCTGCTGCTGCTCCTGCTGCTGCTGCTGCTGCTGCAAGCACAGGCCAAGAAGTGCATCACTCACATGCAGCCATCAGATCTTTCCTGGACCTCATGTATTCGGTGTCGGGGGCCATTACTGCAGATAAGCGAGATAGCATTGCATGGTTGTAAACATTTGATTAGACAAGCCCAATCAACGGGCAACATAGCGGCGTTATGATACACTGCAGTTCCAAAGTAGGCTAGCGTGTTGAGCTTGGGGTGTGGTGCAGTGTGACTGGTATAGTACTAACCCCACCTTTTCCAGTCTCCAGGGACCATCCTTCCATCCTGCCAAGTGACTGCCTGGTAGTACTTCTCACCATTGAAAACATCTATCTACATTGCAGTAGCGTACACAAAACCAGCGGTATCAATGGAAGATGATCACAGGGTTTAAGTATGTTGTTTGAGCCTGCAGTGGTTTTGGACCATCAACAAGCATGATGTTCTAGCAAAAGGGTAAGGTTGGCACGCTGACAAATTGCTTGCTGGCCTGGATATTGCAAGCTAGTCAATGTAGGCATAAATGTTGTTGTGAGATACTGCAGTTGACTGCTGCAGGTGCTTGTGAAAAGCAGCAGCCGCAGCCGCAGCCGCAGCCGCAGCAGCACTACCTTATAGTTGTGCCAGGGACAGATAAGACATGAGCGTCCGTTCACATCCTCAATGTCACCTGAGCCCTGCTTGATGCAGATCACACATCAAAGCAGCAGGTCATGAGAAATGACATATGGAGTGGGTTTGGATTGCTGGAGAAAGATGGGTTGTACAGTAAGTCACTGTTGCTGCTGCTGCTGCCGCATGAGGTGTGAAATGTGGTTGCCGACCAAGGCTGCAGCGTACTCGCAGCTGTACTCATGCATTCAGAGTTTGCATGCCCTAAGATGCAGCGTCTATGTTTATTTTCATCAAGCTCACTGCGTGCATCAACGTGAGTGCAGTCATTTCATACCGCATGACAGGAGCACCAGCTCTCCTGCTGCTGCTGTGGTAAAGCTCACCAGTGGACCACCAGCATGGAAGCAGACGCTATCTATGCATGTGAGCTCTCCCTTCACGCGTAAAACAGTTACATAACGGCCCTGCAAGCAGCACACCAAGCCATGTCAGACGCGATCTGCTAGCCGCTTGTGGCACCACTGCTGTCACAACAACTTGCTGTTGTGTCAGAGTTTACAACGCCATGGCGCAGGTAGCTGGCGGTAACAGTGCAGCATGACAACACAGGAATATCCACATACCTCTATGCAGGCGTGCAGTCTTCCAGTAGTGGCTGCTAAGGTGCTCGCGCGGCCTACTTGCACCCATTGACCATCTGCCCCATCACTGCTTGGCTGCATGCGTCAGCAGCGTCGCAATGAGAGGTCTACAGCCAGAGAGTTATAGTAGCTGCGCTTCCAATTGAGTAGTGAAGGCATATTAGAGCAGCGGGGCCAAGAAACAGGAACTTGAAGCGGCTTTCTGGGACCGATGAGCAGTTGAACTGCCCAAAGTCTGTCATGAAGTCAACGATGTGTTCATTTTGGTGTACGTAGATTTATTAGATTGGTGGCACAGCTGCAGGTGGCTTCTCAGGACCAGCGGGCTGCAGGTCAGCAGTACCTGCTTGACGGAAGCACAAGACGGCGTGATAGCGCTGCAGCAAAAGAGATCCAATTTTGGTAAGCAACCTCAAGCAGTACATAAACTACATAAGTATCGGAACCCACGGCGGTGGTAAAAGCAATGTCACTGCTGGTGTTTCTTTTCCGACTGCACAATCCCAGGATTGTCTTTATTCACGAGCCGCGCGTAAAGCAACAGAGGGTCGTTCACAAGATGCGGAAGAGTTTCGTGGCAAGTACAGTCACTCAAAATCAGATGATGAGCATGCACAGAGGGTGCTGCCACAGGCGACACAGCAGTAGCACAAGCAGCAGAAGCGGTAGCAGGGCCAATGCAGCCATGGCACCAGCAGCAGCAGCAGCATGCAAGAGCGGTATAGGGGCAAATCTGCATCAGATGAGGACTCAGTACATCACATCAAGCATCAAGCAACAGAGCGCACCCAAATCTGCAACAACCATAGCAGCACTGAAACCCTCCCTAGCACTGCTTCAAAGCAGCAGCAGCAGCGGCAGCAGCAGCAGCCACAGCGGCAGCGGCAGCAGCGGCAGTAGCAGGTTCCGCACAAATGCTGCAGCAGGCTCCACATCAGCAGCAGGAGCAGCATCAGATCTTAATCCACTGGTGTACACAGATCCCTCAGTGCACCCTGAACCCTTTGTTGGACCCATCACAGCTGCTCTTATACCTGGTGAGTCCTGAGAGTTGCAGGTTTGCTGGATGGCCAAAGGGTGGGCTCTATTTTCAGGCAGATGGGCTCAGAGATGAGATCTGCCTGCAACGGCAGACTGCGTTGTACCACCGAAGTGCGGCAGGCCGCGAACTTACTTGATTGGAATCCTTGCCCTGGCACCTACTGCTAGTCTTGCAACTGCTGCTACTAGAACAAAAGCTGCTGCAACTGTGTAATGTTGCCCTAAGTATGACACCACCAGCTGTCAATAAATATATCGAACACTGAGACCTGCACAGTCATAGGCAGCCAGCGACGTTGATGTAATCAAGTTTGACACCACACTGCACAGCAACATGCCCTTGCAGCTGCACCTCCACCAGGTTGCTGTACCACCAGCACTCACCCACACACAAATCTTATCAGACATCTCTGATTCTGCCACTGATCATCTTCAAACCAGCATTATGACATCAGGAATCCCTTCCAATGTATTCTGATGTATAATAACTTTTTTGCAAAGGCAGCAAGCTGTTATAAGTGATTACGTGTGTCTGCCTGACTACAGGTAAGGGCCGGGGCCTGATAGCCACAGAACCCCTCCGCCCCGGCCAACTGCTGTTGGTGACACCCCCCCTGGCTCTCATTGAGGGGAATCTGGGTGAGATTCCTGAACATGATGAACTGGTGGACTGCATTCATGAAGGAGGACTGCTGCTGAGTCCCTGGCAGACACAGTGGCTCAACACACTGGTCTGCACTGTAGACAGCAGTGACAACAGTGACAGCAGCTGCAGAAGCAGTGTTACTGTGGAAGTGCCAGATATGTTGCCAGCAGAGGGTGGCTGGTGGAGTGCTGCTGCTAGTCGCAGCAGCAGCAGTGATGGCAGCAGCTTCAAGACGTTTGCTGAGCTGTCCCTGGCCATGACAGAAGAGGAGCTGTGGGGAGCAGTAGGTGTGTAAATAACATGATAATACCAACATGACGTAACCTTTTGCTCCTCTGAGCTGGTTGTGCCTGCGGCTGGATAATCATTCTTCAGAATAAAGGCTTTCAGAGTGCAAACCAGTGTTACAATCTCCTGAAACACTGCTGTAGGAGTTGTTATGTTGTTTGATTAAGAAGTGAACTTCAGTTGCCCTACATGAGGACTGCTGCAGCCACTACTGCTGACCTAGCACTTGATGCACTACTACAGCTGCTGCTGCCGCCGCCACTACTACTGCTGCTGCCGCCGCCGCTGCTGCTGCGCCTACTGCCGCTGTGTTGTGCAGTGTTGAACTGTTATGGTGAGGGGTTCCAGGATCTTCCCGCCTCTCTGTGTGCTGGAGCAGCTGTCACCAGTCAGCTGGGACTCTGGGGCCCTTTTGCATTGCTCAATCACTCCTGCTTGTACGTCAATGATAAACCATCCACTGAATTAGAGTGTTGAATTCCTCAAATCAGAGTATCTAGATGAGAGAGAGAGGACTGATACACATGCATGCATGCTTTCATCACCGTCTTGGACGGTGCCCTCCCAGAACAAGACTTATGTTGTGAGCAACTTGGAGTCATTGCCGTTTGCCTTGTTGATAGACTGTTATGTGGTGTGTTCAACGTTCATTCAGCATTTGCTGTGGTGTAGCAGACAGCGTTCATTCAGCATTTGCCACTGGCAGTCAACGCCCTCAAGTAGTCTCACTCAGATCATCCAGATTGAAGCTAATGCAGCTTGCAAGTGGTGATGGTGTACTTGCCTTTTGAACTCTTGATTGGATGCTGCTAGGCATCTGTGCTGATACAGTGCATTAAGCTGGAAGGAGGCAGCAGCAGTAGAGGGTTGATGATTTCAGACAATCTCTACTAATCCCACGTTTTTGTCTGTTTGCTTTGCAGCCCCTGTGCTGTCAATTACACGCTGAGGGATCGTATGATTGTGCGGGCGGCAGCAGAAACAGCAGCGGGTGATGAGATAACAATAAACTATCTGGGCTGGGGTTCATTAAGACCTCTGAATCAGCGACAGGAGGAGCTGGAGGCGTGTTATGGATTCAAGTGTAACTGTCACAGGTGGGTGTGATAATGCAGATTAACTACCTTGATGAGGTTTGCTCAACAGTATGATTACTAGTTTGTCAGGCGCTTTCGTATACGGGGTACACACCCCTCCTCTCATCTGTCCGCCCTTGTGGGAGCATTGGGCAAATAGTCTTGAAATGCATCACAATCACAAGTGCAGTACTGCAGCACACTCATCCCTTGTTGTGTTTGAGCCGCATGGTGCTGCAGCTGACCAGCAGCACTGCTGAGTAGTTCAAGTTTGGGTGATCTGACTTAATTTGGGGAGAGGACCCTTCTGCAAAATCGTCAGCGCTGCTAGCAGGCGTGGAGTCGCCCCTCAATAGAACTAGTGGATACCAATGCCACTGCCTTGCAACAAGGCACTAATCAGCCACAACTGCTGCCCGCAAGGGAGACCACACCACACAAGTGCATAGACTGCCACTGCATGGATATTCCCAGCGGGATAAGTCAAAACATCTACAACCTGACTCAAGTTGTTATCAGACGATGATTGCAGACCGAGGCAATGCTATGTGAGTGTTGTGCCTTCTGAAGTTATGAAGTTGGAGAGGCTGAATAAGACTCGTCATACAGCTGGTGATCCCTCTACTAGTAGTTGCTTGTGCAGAGTAGTCTGCCACCATGAGCGCACCTGTTGGCTCGAGCTCTGTGACAATCCCCTGGGCAGTACACATACACACATATGTAAAATGCAGTACGTAATCCTACTTATTCTCATTGCACCAAACTGCCATGTATCAGCATCCCGGCCAGTGCTAGTACATGTGACGCAAATGACTGGTACACGACAAAGAGGCAGATGATTGCAGCAGTCCTGCCACCTGACAAGCCAGTCAAACTACTGGCGGCATGTTACTGCCTCACACACTTCTGCACCATGCAGTGCACGCATGGCTCAAGTCAATCGGTGAGACAAGCACCTGGCTGTCCTGCCCACAACCATGCCATGTAATGATCACCATATCAGCTACAGACACATATGTATCTGCTGCCCATGTGCTGCATGAAGTCATTCGATACCCTACATACAAAACAACCATGAATGTTCTTGTGACTCAACAAGTTGGGATCAGTTGCAACTTTCCAATTGGTGCAACGTGTTGGTATCTGTGCAGAAGTTCAAGCCGCTTTCCAGCACAATGAAGTGCAGTGCCACCTGCACTGCATTGTACACCAAGTGATGCATAAAGCGTTTAACATCACTGCATCAATATTGAGACAATGATTCAATCAAATTAGGATTGAGATGTTGCAGCAGCATCGGCAGTTGCTGCCAGCACCTTGGGGGCCGGACCCCACTGCACTTGCGAAAGCTGCACAGAAGCTGCACCAGCTGTTGGTGATTGACAGCTTATATGCCATAGCCCTGGCAGAGCTGTATAGCCCAGAGTAGGGAGCCCTGTATTTTGCCGATGGACCAGAAAGTCTTGTACATTAGCCGACCAATGAGGATGCATGGTGCACAACAGCTCCTTCTTGGCATTTGCAAAGAATTTCATAGTTATGCTGTAATCCTTCCTCGCTGCATCATTGCGCCGCGCAACTGGCAGTATTGAACGTACAATGCGGATTAGCTTTTTGTGAAATGGCACTGCCATTTGAATTGCTGTTTTGGACACATGGATGTCAACATGTTGAGTAAATTGCAGGAATGTACGTTGTATAGTCGAGTCGACTGCAATCCTTATGGGCCGTGAAAGCATTGGAATCTGGCGGTTGACCTGGTTTCCTTCCTGATATGGCAGCCTGGCCCCGGACTGGCAGCCACTGAGTGTCATTGGCCAGCTGCCAAGCATGGAGTTGTTGACACTCTCAAGGCGCGGAAGAAAGGAACACTCTGCCTCCAGCACTGTCTGCTGATCCCGATCATGGGGCAAGGCGTTTTGCCTTGTAGGGTCCCAACAAACCTCTGCTTGAACCATCATAATCTCATCTCCGATCCAGCACCTAGACAACCGGTTAGCAGACAGTGCAAGGAGCTTAGCACGGCTGTGTAGGCCCTAGTCAAACTTCATTTTGAAATAACACATGATCAATTGGCAAACTGTTCCCCACAGCAACTGTGTGTGAAAGGGTCATATGCACAGTAGCCACCCAAGTTGGGTGCCAAACCTGTGTTTGGGAAATGAACCGGCTGTTCACAATTGTCTGATTGGTGTATCAACTCCCTGACAGAAGCGACTAGTCAGAGTAATACAAGACAGTACAAGACAGTACCATACAGTACAAGACAGTACAGCACAGTGCAGTACAGTACAGCACAGTGCAAAACAGCACAGCACAGTACAGTACGATATATGTTTGCTTTGCTCCTGCTCCTGGAGGGTATTCTCAATGTGATTAACACAGCCATTACTCACCACACACGTATTGACCACAGCACAGCACACCATACCACGCGCCCCCATCCTCCTCC